>CP092863.1:159094183-159155755 GCA_030710605.1 Cordylochernes scorpioides
TTTCTTAGGGACTAGATGTAAAGGTGATGCCCATGCTCCGTCTCCTCTCTTGCATAAACCTAGTTCCATCATGTGCTCAAATTCTGATTTGGCAATTTTAAATTTTTCTGGATTCAGCCGTCTTGGTTTGGAGAATGTTGGTTGCCCTTTTGTAGTAATATGATGAGTGACTGAATGCTTGACTGGTGTGGAATATGATGGAGGCTTAGTTAGAGAGGGATAATGAGAGAGAATGTTCAAAAATTTGTCTTCATAGCTGTTTATTGAGCACTTTGGAGAAAGTGAGTTGAAATTTGTAATTGATGCACGCTTGCGTAGCTTCGTTAAAGAATCAATTATAAACTTTCCTTTGATATCTGGAATTATTCCAAAGTGTTCCATAAAATCAGCTCCCAGAATGGCTTTGTTTGTGTCTGCTATTATGAATCTCCATTTGAAATCTCTACGAAGACCTAGATCAAGATTAAGGAATCTTTCGCCATAAGTCTTGATAGGTGAATTGTTTGCTGCTGTGAGAGTAAATTTTGTTGGACCACGCCGTCTATCTTCAGGACGAGGAGGCAGGACACTGATCTCTGCACCTGTGTCAAGGAGAAAACTAATTTTGTTGCGGTAGTCAGTGATAAATAGACGGTGGCTTTTATTATTGCTACAATCAGTAACCACCGGGCTTACTGATTGTTGTTGGAGTTTTCCTGCTGGTTCTTTGCTTTTTTGTTGAAAGTACAAGGTGAGATGCATTTTCTTGCATGGTGCTTGAATCGAAAATGATACCAGCACCAAGAGCCATTTGGATTGTACTTTCTATAACTGTTTGGGGAAGATTTTCGAGATGAAGATGAGCTTCTGGATCTTGAACGAGGTATTCTTTCTTCCTTCTTGTTAAGGTCAATTTTCAATGCTGAAATTTCCGCACGCAAAGATGCCAGTTCCTTTTCTAAAGTCGAAGTACTTGAAGATGGTGAAGAAGTAATCTCCGTCACTCTATCAGCTAAATCTGCTAGAGAGTTTAGTGATGCTTGCTCTTGCGTTGTCAGAATTATTTGGATGTTTTTAGGTAAACGTTGCATCCAGAGCATTTTTAATGTTGTGTCACTGACGGCTTTGCTTTCTCCAATCAATTGTCTTAAGTGGCGTAATAATTGGCTAGGCAGTCTGTCTCCAAGTTCTTCTTGAGTCAACAATAGCTGTAGTTTTTTAAATTCGCTGTCAGCGGTACATTTAATTATGGCCTTCTTTAGCGCGTCGTATTTATTGTCTGGTGGAGGTGATATAATGAATTCACGTACCTCTATGGCAGTTGATGGAGGTAAAAGTGAAATTAGATAAGAAAATTTGGTGTCATCATTTGTAATTAGACTTGGCTTGTTCAATAAAAATTGTGATTCCAATGTTATGAACCACAATTCTGGATCGTTTGGCCAAAATTCGGGTGCTTTAATTGAATCCATTTTGAGAATATATTGTATTTAAAAAATTATATGTCCTTAAGAGATATTAAAATTCTGATTATTATAATTATTAAAATTCAGAATTAAAATTTTATATTTGATTTTTTTATTTGATAAGAAAAAATATTTGAATATATTATCAAGTTAAAATTTTTAAATTGTAAATTATATATTATTTTTTAATTGCCAATTTAATGTGTATTTGAATTTATTTAATATTTATTTTTTTAAATTATATTTGATATCTGATTTGTTTTTAAGTTGAAAATTTGCCTTGAATTAAATACCAAACGATGTACGTTTTCGTTGTTTTTAAATATTGCGAAATATGTTATAATTTTTGTTTTAAATATAAATATTTAATATGTATTTCTTAAATATTTATAATTTGATATTATGAGTATTTTTATTTTTCACTTTTGATCGAATTGAAATTCTTGTTTGATTGCTTGCATTTTATTTATGTATTTTTATTTTTATTTATATAATAAGGCTCACCATTTTGTGGGTGGCATGGAATTCTAGGCGGAGTCAGATAACAAATTATTTATTGTAAAATCAACTTTTAATTACATTTATTTATACAAATTATCAGAAGGGTTAAATTGGTGTATACTACATGTTGAAGTTATTTTTGTTTATATGTGTGTGTGGTCAAATATCAATTCTAGATTATATAATGTTAGACATATGTGCTTGATATATTATAGATAAATATTTACATTTCATATTATTTATGATTTATATTTAGAATGATCTATAATTATTTTATTATATTGATATGGCAACAATTAATATGATATTAATGTTAATTCATATAATTTTAATAAAGTATATTTTATAAGCATTATATATTTATAAGATGAATAATTTTAATATTTGAATTGAATAGTTATTAGACAAATTAAAACTTATAATGAAAATAGGAAAAGTTAATATTTGGGAGCCGCTACAGTGCAATTCTTATTTTCATTCAATTCCTTGTTCCTATTGTGCAATTTAATTATATTCATATCAATAGATATTCTACCGTTGTCACGTAAAATCTTCGCCCGTAAAACCGACTTTACAGGCAACCATTGTTTTTATTAGTTATGCTCAAAATTTTACATAAACACAAATCAGCTTGCTTTACATACTCCACTACAACAATGGTAAAAATAATTTATATATACAGCGGTCAACCGGTCAAAAAACAAATAAAAGAAGAGTAGAATGTTGAAATTGATTATTTATTTATGGATTGCTCTATCTTCAAAATGAAGATTATTAATATGCATCTTTAGTACGAATTTTTATATTTGTAATTATTTACTGGTAATACACTTGTTTGATATTTTTACCTTATTTAAATATTTTTTTTATAAATACTTATGAAAATAGAGCAATCCATATTTAATTCATTAGATAATAAAAAGGCATATATTGGATTTAATAAAAGATTTATTTTGCCAATATTTCGGCTGGCTGAACGCCAACCTTTATCGAGGCATTACATCTATGTATACACAAACTCAGCGCCACATAGTGTTACAATATCACAGATGAAATCATTTAAATTATAAAGTAGGTGGGGGAATTTTGTGCATGAAAAAATAATCAAAAATTACAATCAGAATAAATTAAATATCTTTAAAATATTAAAGGAAAAATAGTGAGGCCTATCTTATATTTTAAAAAATTTGTAAAAAGTACGTACATAAAATATAATTAATTAATTAATAATTCATTAAGAATTCATTTTTTTACATTTATCTCTTAATGAATTATATTTTATGTACTTTTTACAAATATTTTAAAAAATAAGATAGGCCTCATTATTTTTCCTTTAATATTTTAAAGATATTTAATTTATTCTGATTGTAATTTTTGATTATTTTTCATGCACAAAATCCTCCCACCTACTTTATATTTTAAATGATTTCAACTGTGATATTGTAACACTATGTGGCGCTGAGTTTGTGTATACAAAGATGTAATGCCTCGATAAAGGTTGGCGTTCAGCCAGCCGAAATATTGACAAAATAAATCTTTTATTAAATCCAATATATGCCTTTTTATTATCTAATAAATACTTATATGAAAATTGTTAAAATTATAATTATTTGTAATAATTAATTTGCAGACAATGTGTTTTCTTTTTATATATATCATCAAATTTTATCTCTACAGACTTTACTGCAATGATAAAAATTATTGAATGAGAGGGCTTTGCTAATCATTGGTGAATCCTGTCAGTAGTTTCGCCAAATTAATCTCTAGACCGCTCTACTATTGTTTTGGAATGAGTTAATTATATAACATGTCTTTACTATGGAAGACAGCTTAGGGGTGTTTAGGTAAACTATGGACATAAGCTTAGGAGTGGTTGAACACGCTAGATATCATTGCGGCAAAGGATATCGCGTTTTTTTTTTTTTTTGTGTTGAAATGAATAAAATTCTGAAAAAGAAGGATTAAATAAAAGTAAGGTAGAGTGAATCTTTTAATTTTGATTTCGTGATATATCGAGCAAAATTTCTGATATTCAACGGGAAAATACTTCTATGTACAATATAAAGATGTCCGTTGAAGAGCATAAATTTTGCTCGAAAGCTTGCGGAATTAAAATTATAAGAGAATATTCACCTTAATTTTATGCGGGGATCGGTAGAAGGCTGGTTAAACCGTTTGGTGTCCGACCACTACGACCCGGATTCGATTCCCGCATTGGACACTTTTTTTTTATTTAAAAAAAAATGCTCCAATGGCCCCCGATTCTTGCAAAAGTCCAACCCCAATAGCGAATGCAAGTAACAAAACGGGGCTCTGGCATATTTGTAAGTGCAAAGTCGAACTGCTTTTCACATGTGGTGCGCTTACAGTAAAAGCAGTCGCTAACTACCCACCATGATTATCATGGCCTGTACCACGTGTACTAGGGATAATTAAAAAAATACTTAATTTTATTTATTATTTATTTTTCAAATATTTCTAGGTAACTATTTCTCACATAAAATGAATAAATAAATATGGACATAAGCTTATTGGTCTGTAGAGATACATACATATAATTACAAGATAAAATTTAATGCTAATATCAAAAAGAAACACATTGCAAAAAACCATTTGTTATAAGTTTGAACGATAGATGGGTAGCAATTGAATATATAAATTCAATTTGCTAATATTGCTTTGATATGAAATCATATTTGCGGATGAGCTTTGCTCGATGCAATATCATGAAATTATATGTATGTACCTCTACAGACCTATAAGCTTATATCCATTTTTATTGTATCTTACTTCAAACAGGACTCTCTGCCTATATACTGAACGTATTCCTTTTTATTCTGCGCGACGTATGGTGCAATATTAGAGAGAGGATCAGAATTCATTGGAGTATTTAGATGTCTGTTGATGGGACATCTGATGTAGGTAGGGATGTTAGCTGGATATAGTGGGACATCCTTGGGGGTACCAGGAGTTCTCCAGACATACTTCACCTGTCCCATCCAGGGTACCGCCACTATGAGGCAGGTAACACGTCTTTCTGGGGGGGGGGGGGTTAGATCCATAGGTTCCCTAAACACATCTAAGCTGTCTTCCTTAGTAAATGCACTGAGGGTATATAAGAAAACCAATCCAATACAATAGTAAAGCGGTCTGGAGATTAATTTAGACAAACCGCTGAGAGGGTTCACCATTATATGTTTACAAATTTTTGAGACAACCTTGTAATTCTGAAACTTGGCCCACCTGCTGATTGGCCACCCTTGATATAGAAAACATCAGAGTTTACACTTTCAAAATATATGAGGTTAACCAAGCCCTCTCATTCAATAACTTTTATTATTGCAGTAAGGGTCTGTAGAGATAATACCAGGTCTATTAGTATGAAACGCGAAAATGGGCGCCAGAGGCCGCTGTGCTACTTTATCTGAGGCGACGGTGGCGCTGTTGTAGGCGTTTTGTTCTTTGACTCACGTGGCATCAGCATGCATGCAGTTTTAGAAAAATTCAAATCGTGAAAATTCTCTGGAGCCCGTGGAAAATAGCGATTTCCGAGCCAAAAAGTGCCCATTTGCGGGAAGTTTTGTTGTTCGCCTTCAACTGGAAGAAAAGTGCCACTGAAGCCCACCGAATGCTCGAGGAAGTTTACAGCGACCACGCTCTGAGCAAATCGCAGTGTTACAGGTGGTTTAAAAAATCCAAAGTGGCGATTTTGAACTTGATAATGAACCACATGGAAAACCGCCCCAAAAGTCCGAGGACGCTGAACTGCAAGCCTTATTGGATGAGGACAGTACCCAAATGCAGGAGAAACTCGCAAAACAGCTCCAGGTGTCAAGGTGCTGTTTCTCTACGTTTAAACAGCCTCGGAATGACCCAAAAGCTTTCCAGATGGGTCCCCCACGAGTTGAGCGAAAGGCAGCAATAACGGCGACTGGTAACCTGCGAAGGGCTGCTCGCCAGGCATGAAAAGAAGTCATTTTTGCACCGAATCGTAACTTCTGATGAGAAATGGATCCACTTCAGCAATCCTACGCGCCAAAAGTCGTGGGGCCTGCCCGGCCAATTTCCAAAACAGACGCCTAGGCCCAATCGCTTCGGAAAAAAAGGCAATGCTTTGCATATGGTGGAACTAGACCGGCGTAGTATATTTCGAGCTCCTGAAACCTGGCAAAATGGTCAATACTAGTCGCTACGAACAACAAATGCACATTTTGAGAGAGGCGTTGAATAAAAAAAGACCGGAATGGCGTGAAAAGCACAACAACCTGATACTGCAGCATGACAACGCTCCAGCCCACAACGCTACGGTGGCCAAAAACACCATAAAAGACTTGGGCTGGGAACTCTAACCCCACCCGCTGTACTCACCAGACTTAGCGCCGTCGAACTACCACATTTTCACATCTTTAGGACACGCCCTAAAAAACCAGGAATTTTCCAATTCAGACATACTCCGAAAATGACTTGTTGACTGGTTCGACTTAAAAGGAATAGAAATTTTCAGACAAGGAATTCGAAAATTGCCTGAAAAGTGGTCCGAGTGTATAGCTAATCAGGGCAGTTACTTTGAATAAAAAATCTTTTGTTGTATGGAATTGGTGAACTTTTGAATTCACTGAAAATTTTCGCGTTTCATACTAATAGACCTGGTAATTGATAAAATATATGAAAATAAACACATTGCTGAAATAGTAATTGTCGCAAATTATATGAATAATTAATATTGACCTATTATATTATTCATTAAATATAGGATTAATTTCATAAATTCTATATACCTGAGAAAATATTTTATAGTCATTTTAATCAGGTAATTATATATAATATATATAAACTACTTAATAATTGTGAAAATAGTACCAAAAGGAATTTGTACTTGGATCAGGTGGATAAATTGAGAAAAAAGGCATTTCCTGATCGTGAAACTAAAAGTGTCTGATGGCTTGCGCCATCTATCGAAATAAATATCAACTAATCGATGAATTTTAAGTATTCCAGAATTGGCCAAATGATTAATCAAGAAACGGTATTTGGCCAATTCTGGAATAATTGATAATCAACGATTAATTTATATTTATTCCGATAGATGGCACAAGTCATCAGCAATTTTAGTTGCACGATCAGGAAATGCCTTTTTTCTTTACTTAATAACTATTAATTATTTTTATTCATTTTTAAACAAACCACTGAGCAATCGAATCGTATTACAAAATATATTCATAACATATATTGGAACAATAAAATAATTATAAATCCAATATATGCATCTTTGTTGAATATATATATATATATATTAGAAAAATAAAATATATTAAATAAATCAAATTATTTGATCAATCACATTTTCAGAAAAATAATTAAGAAAGAAGATCTTATTTGGAGATATTTTATTAAGAAGTTTTTACCAAATATTCTGCATCAAATATTTCATTCGTCTTAAAATGTTGTGTGTGTGTGTGTGTATGGAAATATCTGTAATTAAATTTATTTTCTTTCCAACTATTTCACTAAGAAAATATACTTTTAGATATTCAATTTTTAATCAGAATATTTATTTGTGAGATATCTATATGGATTCGACAAATAAAATACTTTTATGGAAATATAATCATATATATTACTTAATAAATGTTTACTGTTACACTATATTCATTTATAAATACAAAAATATTATATCACACAATGAGTTTCATTTTATTTTAAATGCTAGCTTTCAAGTGATAATCGCTCTTACGGGCTTAGTAACGGGTTTAGAAGAGACAATTTGACAATTAACATATTTTTATTGACATCTTGTCAATACAAGGTTGAAGTTTACAATCTGTACTAATTATGAGAAATTAACAATGATGTAAATGATTATACAAACGAAAAATAGACATAAACAAAATGTTATATACAATGACATTGTATATGCCACCTCCGCCACCGCTGCAGAGCTTGGTGGAAAATCGCCAGCGGGTCCCCAGCGACACCACGTATTTCGCGATCTATGAAGAAAACGTTTATCGCATGCTTCGCCGCTGAGGAGATGGCGATGGCATGGTACTTAGTAGACAGAGAGAGAGATATTTATAACCCAGGGAACGCCAACTACCCGGGGAGTCCAGCTCACCATTATGGACTAGTGTTGAACGCTTTTAATCGCGTACTGTTTTGATTGCTGAGTTGAACCAGTTAACCAGGAAGTTCCATGCTGAGGTTGAGTCTGGGAAGCTGGCCATAGATGTAGGATTGAGGTGGGACAGTCCAAGAAGGATAGCTGCTTGTATCCTATGTCTAAGGAATGCTGGACAGCTGAAGAGAAGATGATCGACTGTCTGTAGCTTTTCTGAACAGTGGATGACGTGCTTAAAAAAAACGGACTATATCCTACAATAAATATCTACAAATACATATGCGCGCAGCGTGGATATTTACAACTGAAATTTTAAACCTGAAAAATGAATAAATGCTTCTATTCTAGCAAATTCAGTTTTCATTGCAGTAAGGACAGTAAAATCTTGTTTCATTCGAAAATATAATCGTGTTTGACGGGTGTATTTCTTATATATAATTGGCCTATGTTTAATTTATGTTTAGCTGATCATGAGTCTTTATTGTTTGCGGAAGAGTATTGCTCGATGCAAATATTTATATGCAATTCTGCTCTCATTAACGCTTATGTCCATAGTTTGATTGGATACCATTTCTGAGATTCCACTCTTCATTGCAGCATATATAAGCAGAATCGTCCAATACAATATTAGAACTTTTTATTAATTTATTTGTTGCATCCGCTGGGCGGGTTCACCACAGATAAGCCAAGATCTCTTCCAGTATTTTACATCGCAGTGAAACAGTATAAGTTTGTCTAATAAGCATATATTAGCAGAATCGTCCAATACAGTATTAGAGCTCTGAAGAAGCGGTCTGGTAGATTAAATTGGCAAAACTGCTGGGAGGGCTCACCACTAATAAGCCAAGATCTTCCAATATTTTCCACGCAGTAAGGACAGTCGAAGTTTGTATTAGAAAACACATTCGTGATAAATGGTTGTATTTACTATTTGAAGGTTGTTTAAAAAGGTTTAAAACTTTGTTTATGTTTTTGCTTTTTCCCTTTCTTCATGGAAATGATGTATGGCGAGTCCTTACAGGACGGAAATGTCCTAATAAAGCTGTTGTTGTTGTAAAACAAAATAAAATTGGAAAAGACGGCAGTCACAGTTTTTGACACCTAACCAGTTTGATAGTGAAAGATAAGATGCCCGCTAGTTTTAACGGAATATAGCATGTTCAGGTTTTTTTTAAAGATTTATTTTATATATCTTTACCCTTTATTTAAGTTGAATAAATTTCTACCAATTTAAACTTATAGACCCAACTTAAAGAAGTTATACCTCTCTTTCTCTCTCTCTCTCTCTTTCAGCATGTATAGTGTGATTCAGACAATAACTCTGAAATAAATTTAATACACAGTTATCATTATTGAAGTCATACGAGATAACTAATTTTGAACAAAATTGCTTTCGTCTCCTTTAAAAGACAGAATATCAGAGACATAAAAGACTTTCCAACTTAAGTTTTGTTTATGAGTGTGTTTTTATTGATTCTATGATTATAATGCCTTTAATGGTTTTGACCAGGTTGAAAGTGATCACGTGTGGTAATAAAGCTATAGATTTTTTCTTTGTTTTTTAATAATTTAAGTGACTTAACAAAGCTAAAATTTAGTATTAGTTCATTATATATATATATATATATGTTAATAATTTATATATAATATATATTAATTAAAATATATATTTCTTCTTTTTTTTGTGCGTACTTAAATATTTTTCAAAAAAATAACTTCAAATTTAGTTTTAAAAAGAAGTTGCCTTATTTTATTCATAGCATAAAGTGGGACTTTACACTGTAAGTTTCATTTATTTATGTTTTCTAGTTTGATTTTCATTACCTTTCTTGAAAGTTAACGGTTTTAAAACAATTCAAAATAATTTTAATAAAGTTTATTATTCAGGGTAACGAGCTAATGTTCTAACCAAAGCATATTTGTTTGGATCTCAAGATGTTCACAGTACACTCATGGAAAAAACTTAAGGAATTTGTACCTTTTACCATGTATATCGGGATTGCGGCAGTAACTCTGAAAGATACACTCATGGACAAAACCTAAGGAATTTGTACCTTTTACCATGTATATCGGGATTGCGGCAGTAACTCTGAAAGATACACTCATGGACAAAACTTAAGGAATCTGTACCTTTTACCATGTATATCGGGATTGCGGCAGTAACTCTGAAAGATACACTTATGGAAAAAACTTAAGCAAGTTGTACCTTTTAGCATTTATATGGGGATTCAGGCAATAACTATGAAAGAAACTCATGGACAAAACTTGAGGAAGTTGTACTTTTTATCATGTATATCGGGATTGAGACAATAACTCTGAAATATATTACAGGGACCTTTATTGAAGACATACGAAATAACCAAGTGTGAATAATACTTAAGGAAGTTGTACCTTTTAGCATGTATATCGGGATTCAGACAATATCTCAGAAAGATATTACAGTGACCTTTATTGAAGACACACGAGATAACCAGGTTTGAACAAAACTTAAGGAAGTTGTACCTTTAAGCATGTATATCGGGATCCAGACAATAACTCTGAAAGATATTACAGTGACCTTTATCGAAGAAACTCCGAATGGCCACCCAGTCCTACTTCCAGGTGAGGCAAACCCTCCTGGATCTCTACTCGGAATCCAACGAGGCGTCCTTCGCCAAGTATTTCGCCATGAAGCTTGCTGGACAAGCAAGCCTGGTGGAATATTTTCGAAGGAAGACGGCCATGGGAATGCAACTGGGTCTCCTACAGGAGGTAATCCTCGAGACGCTGACGGAGGGGTTGCCGCTCTCTGACCAACGCCTGATCCGCGTGGTACCTCCTGAGAGCCTGGGAGAGTGGTTCCGATTGGTGCAACGGATCCACGGGCCCAGCGCACCAACTTCGCGTCACCACGAGGAGCAACCGCCCAACATGTCGGGCCCATACACCAGCACACCAAGAAAAACAGGTGCGTGGACTGCACCTGCACCTGCACCGCCGTCGAACTGTAAATTCTGCGGCGCCCACCATTGGCATTCTGAATGCCGCAAGAAATCAACTCCACACCCGAGCGCGCGGGCAGTGCAAACAGCCCAACACCCACAAACAAGCCCAAGCCGAACAAGCCGCCCGAGACGCCCCAGCCTTTCGCCAACCAGGTAGGAAGGCACCACCCACTTTTCGTCAGCCAGCTAACGATTAAACTGTCCATCACGCATGAACTCTCACCCCCTTTTCTCATTGACACAGGCGCAAGCTTAAACATAGTGCCCTATAACCTATATAAAAAATAAAATGTAACCTCCCTCAATTAAAACTTATAAAACAGCCCATAGACCTACAGGCCATAAACGGTCAAATACCTTACCTTAGGTCAAATAACCCAATAGATTTTAACCAAGGCACTATGTTCCAACTCACCGCCCCTTTGCCCCCTACCACCTACCATTTTGCTCACATCCCCAGTGAATGCGCCTATTGGGAATGCCAAGCGGAGTCACAAAAGGCTCACAACACACACAAGCCTTCCGCACATGGCACCCAATGCGCGCATCCATTGGTCAAATACCAATTGCCAACATGCCAATCTAGTCACGCGCACGCACAACACAATTTTTTCACTAGGGCAAATTGTCCTTATTATATGCCCTCAATGCAAAAGGCCACAATGGCTCAAACTCACCCCAAAATTGCCCAAACAGTGTCCATACAACAGGACAACTCTCACAATAAGCACACACGTGACCACACATTCTCACACCACCGTCACACACGTAAACATCGTAACAAGCGCGACACTCGCACAAAAAGGCGACAGAAACACCGCTCAGACACATGCACAATCACTGATGGTACAACCACATCACTCACACGGAATATAGAAACCATTCACGCCATCCAACAACCATACAATCGCAAAACATTGCGATCTTTCTTAAGCGCTGTGAACGCTTATAAAAAAATTCATCCCGGACTACGCCCGCTTGAGGACGCCACTTAACAACCTTCTCAAAAAAGATGTCACGTGGGTTTGGGATGACAAATGCCAGAAAGCGTTCACTAGCCTGAAAGACAATCTCACAACACACCCCACTTTACACCTTTACCAGGAAGGTCTGCCATGCCAAGTGTACTGTAACGCATCAGCACTCGGCATAGCAGGCGTCCTCAAACAGGTCCACCCTGATGGAAAGACCTACCCAGTCCAATACTTCAGCCGCGCCCTTCGTTCATACGAACGGAATTATTCCATCTCTGAATTAGAATGCCTAGCAATCGTTGAGAGTGTGGATAAATTCCGCGTCTATTTGATGGGCAGAAATTTCACCACATTTTCTGACCATCACGCATTACAATGGCTGAAGACGATCAAAACCCCGTCAGGTAGATTATTTCGAAGGAGATTACGGCTGTCGAGATACGAATATGAGGTTCGTTACATAAAAGGAGTACAACAATATGAAACGGACATCATACCTCGTAACCCGTTCTGTGGCTTCTTAGACGCCCCCCTTATTAAGAGCCATCAGCCTTCTCCATCTGGAGATTCTAAACTGACCATTGATCACAACGGACTTCATACCATTTCCCGCAAAGGTGTAACCAAAATCATAATCCCAAAAACACTCACCAACAAACTACTTCAATCAGTACACGCACACAATACAACCATCCAGGCATCTCAAAGATGACGAGACTCATCTCCGCTCAATATTACTGGCAGAACATGTCACAAGACATTGCACAAAAAGTCAAAACTTGTCCAACCTGCCAATTGACAAAACGTATCGATAGATCCAACCAACCTCTCCAAAGAGACATCGATACAGTCCATGTAAACAAACTTAAACTATACACAGAAAACATCCAATACATAACACCACCCATAACAAAGATACACCATCTACAACATAAGAACAATTACACGTTTCCATTTAAACACCTTACACCCGACATTTTTCTAACAGAGCCGCTGACAATCAAACCGACGAACAGCGAACCTTTCATTCATTTAGATCCCACCATTTTCACCAAAACCCGATTTATACCACTCACAAATAACAAAAATCGCGACATCACCCATCCACAGATAGATCCAATCACAACTAGTTCGCCACAACCAATCGAATTACAACACGACCCACAAAGAAAGCTACTCATGGAGAAGATATGGGAAAACATGTGAAACTTTCCCATATTCCACTTCATACTTTTTATCTGTCTTCTGATTATGCCATACACCCTCGCCCCATTTACCATAATAATCTATCTTGGACTATATACCCAACAGCCCCAAAAGCTGTACCAATTACAGGAAGCCATCTTCCATATAGGAAGTGCCGTCCATACATTTGTCACGCTTATATTGGAAACAATGGAAGACAACTTCCAGCGGACATTTAGGACGCCCCAGCCGGGACCTAATTAGAAAATTCCCCTGCATCGGGCCCCTCACTCCCCCGGTTTCCGGTACTAAGCGCGATCCCGGCGATTGAGGTCACCTTTTGGCCTCCCCGCGATTTACAAGACCTTCGCCACCATTTTTGACTGTCACCAAATGCCATCCACTCAACTTGGGATCCAAAACGCATTCACGATGAGTTCACATCCCGATTCTTACAAAACATATTTAATTATATTAATATAATTATATCAATATTATATTAATAAACAAATTTAATTCTCAAAACACCCCTCCAAATGAATTACAAAAATCTCGATTCTTTTTACAACCAATCCCCAACTCATTACATGTTACCCACATAAAACAAGCATACAACCCTCACGACCAATACGCAAAATTCAGATCTAAAGGCCAAATACGAACAAAAACACGCACATTACCACTTAAAGGATAGGATAAGAAAAAAATTAGGTAGTAAAGCCTTCGAGCTTACGTTTCTTCCGAAAGAAAGAAACAACCACTTTAAAAGGGCCGAGGACTCTCCTCGAACCCTGTATCAAAAGATTCGATTCCGGTCACGACCTCCCGATAACGAAGTGGATATCGGGCGAGCAAGACTTGAGTGCCCTAGGGTACCGCATAAAAAACCCCTAGAACTCAATAAGGCTCGGGACAAATTAATATAAAACACTCGGCCTTGAGATCTTGAAAGACAATACAACCCCAAACACATTACAACAAATACAAATACAAACTTAAGGTTAACTAGATTCCCGTGTCTCCTGTACACATAATATAAACGCGCTTCTGGGAAGGATCATGTTTCCACCCACAATTCGCACAGGGACAAAAAATCTACGAGGGCAAATTAAAAAAGTCAGAATTCGCCCGCGTGACCTAGATACATTGGCATGTAACTTTTTATCACTAAGAGATTTTGCGAATCTCTCTACATACATTTTTTTCTTACCCCATTCATTTACATTTTTTTTTTGATATCAAAATGCTTAATCAAATATTTACCATTTATATAACAACTTTTTTTAAATTTTGTTATTACCCAATTTTACTTTTTCAACCACTCAACAATTTTTTTAACGAAAACTCACCTTGTTTTCTAACAAATTTTTCTAACGAAAACTAACCTTGTTTTCTAACAATTTTTTCTCAACGAAAACTCACCTTGTTTTCTAATATTTTTTTTCAACGAAAACTCACTTTGTTTTCTTTCAAATTTTAAAGAAAACTCACTGGTTTTCTTTTAATTTTATATATATATTTTATTTTTTTGATTTCCCAAAGCCCTAACAGAAAATTCCCTCGATTTAGTTTTCCCCCACCTCGAGTTGAATTGTGTAGGCATCTTTTTCTTTTTCTCTCACTCAACAATACACCAAACCGCATTCACTTTGATTTCTTTTAATTTTTATTTTGATTTCCAAAAGCCCTAACAGAAAAATTCCCTCGATTTAGTTTTCCCCACCTCGAGTTGAATTATGTAGGCATCTTTTTCTTTTTCTTTCACTCAACAATGCACCAAAGCGCATTCACTTTGGTGATGTCTTTTAATTATCATTTTTACTTTGATTTCCAAAAGCCTTAACAGAAAAAATTCCCTCGATTTAGTTCTATAACTCGAGTTGAATTGGTTAGGCATCATCATTGTTTTATTTCTCACCCTTCTACTCAACAATTATTTCACCAACACCATTCTCTTTTATCTTTGTATGTTACCCACGATACTTGTATATAGCCTCACAGTGCCCATAATTAAATTTTCCTCCACAAAATTACTTTTCCCTTACAGAATTCACTTCAGGCTACCCCTTTTTGAATTCTTCACATGTAGGGGGCGCATCTGTCATAATTTGTATATACCAAGATGTAATCCCACCACAATATATGCAATGTATCGTCCAAAAGGTTTAATAAAAGTTAGGCCTCGCGAAAAAGAGAGAACAGCAATTACCAGGATTACATCATCCAGGAAGTAAGGGTCACTACCCAGGAACCATAAAACTAAGTTCAAAGACCTTCTTCTTCCTGGAGGATGGTAATCATGAAAAGACAATGGAGGTACCAATATCCAATCAGAGTTCAGCATGAATACTAACAGCCAACCAAAAGTAATCACGTAGACGATCTAAACCAATGAGAGGCATAGAGAGTTAACGAGGAAAATCTCGGACTCAAAGTTAGTCAGTAAGGAAGGTAACCCGCCTAGGAGCAAGAGGTGCCCAACTCCTTCTCACCAAGGTAACATCTTTTCCTGTAATGTGATAGGAAAGTGCCCTATTAGTCTGAAAACCGTCTTTCCCTTATTCGCGAAGTCCTAGATTCCATCCCATCCTGGTTTCCCTCTCGTTATTCCCCTGTGGAACCCTACCATTCAACTAACGACTGCGCCATAAACCACCACAAGTCTCCAATCTTAAAGAAGGTCAACAGGGTCTTACATAGGAACAACAATCAACAATCAAAAAAGGGTCAAATTATTATATATATACTGTTGAACCTGTCTATAGCGCCCCTTTTGTGACTCACCAAAATAGGGCGCTATAGAGAGGAGGGGCTATAGACAGGTCAATTTTAATGTAAATCGCATCGTATTAAGTATTTAAAATTGGGCGCTATAGAGAGGGAGGCACTATAGACAGGTTTAACTGTATATATTTTAAGTATAACCTCCCTGTGAAGGATCACATCTAATTGCAGAGCCAAAGTGTCTTTTAAGGAAAGGTGTCCTCTTACCGGAGAGTTGCAAAACAGTAAAAATGGTAATTTTGCAAATGAAAATTGTCCTTTTTATAGAGGTGTCCTCTAGGGCAGGTGCCCTCTCTTGGAGGTTCTACTGTATTTACAAAAAGACAAACCTATAGTCATTTATAACTAGATAACAACGTTGATATCTTCTAACACAACAAAGATAGTTAAAATGGAATAAAGCAAAATGAAAAAAAATTGTATTCTTAAGAAAAGGTTCATAATACATATTGTCTTGTGATAGATAGCTAAAGGGTTTTAAAAAATCATATGATTAAGTTTTTTTCTTTGCTTATCCCTAGTACACGTGTTACAGTTCATGATAATCATGGTGGGTAGAAGTAGACGACTACTTTAACTGTAAGTGCACCACATGTCTACACATGTGAATAACAGTTCGACTTTGCATTTACAAATGTGCCAGAGCCCCGTTTTCATTTTATTTGACATATCGAACGCGATATCTCAGCTCGGGTTACTTGCGCCTAAATAATTTTTCGCAACCTATATATAAATCATTATATACAATTCAATAACCGGATTAAAAACATAATTAAAACTAAAACGATGGTATTCGAAAACAGAAAAGAAAATCTGAAATGAATTATTTTAGCAACCTATATACAATTCAATAACCGGACTGAAAACATAATTAAAACTTAAACGATGATATTCTAAAACAGAAGAGAAAATCTGAAATGAATTATTTTAGCAACCTATATACAATTCATTATATACAACTCAATAACCTGACTAAAACACAAAACTGAAACGATGGTTTTCTCAAGCAGAAAAGAAAATCTAAAATGAATTTACGAAATTCATTAAATTTTACATAAGTGTCCCGTTTGGTTAGCTGTACTCGCTGATGGGGTTGGATTTTGTAAGAATCAGGGGTGTCATTGGAGTATTTTTTTTTATTCAGAAAAAAAAGCCCAATGTCTACACATGTGAAAAAGCAGATATAAATAAGTGATATGAATAAACCTTTATAAACATTAAACTATAAATATTGTTATAAAATTAACCTATTTTACTCTTTCATATATACGAAGCTATATAAAAAGTACTTTTTTTGTTGGGCCGTTTTAATGAACATTAAAATTTGTTCATTTTTAAATTAAAAATTGTCACTTGTCTCCAGGGTCGAAGAATGCTTCGAGTTAATTATTTGTTGGGAAAATGCTTTTTTAAGTTATTTTAATTTTTCTTGGGGGAAAAAAAGAAGAAAAATTTAATTTTGAAATAAATTAAACGTTAAGAATTCATCTGGAGTACATAAATATATATTTTGAGAATAAATTAATCTGATATAAGATATTTTCTTTAGGATTTTTCGTATTAATATTTATCTAGAATTGAATGAAATCTATTGAATTGTGTATATATATGTCACATTCTGCATAATTATTTTTATAACTAATAGATACTTTTATAAGTTTTTTTTTTTGCTTATCCCTAGTACACGCCATGATAAAAATGGTGGGTAGAAGTTGGCGACTGCTTTTACTGTAAGTGCACCACATATCTATACATGTGAAAAGCAGTTCGACTTTGCATTTACAAATATCTCAGAGCCCAGTTTAGTCACTTGCTCTCGCTGGTGGGGTTGGACTTTTGCAAGAATCCGGGGGGGGGGGGGGGGGGGGGTAGGGGGCATTCGAGCATTTTTTTCAATAAGAAAAAAGTGTCCATTGCAGGAATCGAACCCTGGTCGTAGCGGTCGAAAACCAACGGTTCAAACCATCCTTCCACCGACCTCCCACTTTTATAAGTTTTGATATTATATATAAACACATTTAAATTATCATTAAACTCCGTATGTATAATATAAATACATTTAGGAAGCAAAAATATAATTCTAAAATAACACATTCTCTCTCTCTCAAAGAGTTTTTATAATCCACCATTGTGTGTACATTTTTACGTATAGCCATTTTGTTCAATTTGTAAAAAATTCTCATATTGATTAATAAAGCTATTTAATTGTACACACACTCAAGGGCAAAATTTAAAGAAGTGGAAAGTCTTTAATATGGCCGGTTGTCTGTTTTTTATAAGGAGACAGAGGCAAATTTGTTAACACTCGGTTATCTCGTGTGTCTTCAAAAAAGTTCACCGTGTATCAAATATCTTTTAGAATTATTGTCTGTATCCCGATATACATGCTGAGGTACAACTTCCTTAAGTTTTGTTCACACTTGGTTATCTCATGTATTCAATAAAGGTCACTGTAATATCTTTCAGAGTTATTGTATGAATCCCGATATACATGATAAAAGATACAACTTCCTTAAGTTTTGCTCACAATTAGTTATATCGTGTGTCTTCAATAAAGGTCACTGTAATATATTTCAGAGTTATTGTCTGAATCCCGATATAGATGATAAAAGGTACACTTTCCTTAGGTTTTGTTCACACTTGATTATATCGTGTGTCTTTAATAAAGGTCACTGTAATATATTTCAGAGTTATTGTCTGAATACCGATATACATGATAAAAGGTAAAACTTCCTTAAGTTTTTTTCACACATGGTTATCTCATGTTTCTTCAATAAAGGTCACTGTAATATATTTCAGACTTATTGTCTGAATACCGATAAACATGATAAAAGGTACAACTTCCTCATGTTTTTGCCCATGTGTGTAGCTTAATTTGCAATGAATTTTCATGTATTTGAGCAGTTCTTACTTGAAGTGTTATTGTAATGAAATATTTACTTCTATCAATGGAATAATATTACAGTAACACATAATCTATACCATATTTGTAAAACGACACTTGCAAGTTTAACCGCATGAGTTTCTTTTCAACGACAAATTAAAATTTTATTTTAAGGTGAAACATTGACAATTTCTAACCTTTTTGGATGAGGTATGAAAGGATGAATTATGAAGAGTAATGACGAACGGAAAAATAAAAGTGTCCAGGGATGTTTCACCTTAAAATAAAAATTTAATTTGTCGTTGAAAAGAAACTCATGCGGTTAAACTTGCAAGTGTCGTTTTACAATTACATGCCGCAGTGTATTATATTGTACTATACCATATTTATTAATTTAAAAATATTAATATTTTTATACATGTGAAAGAAAAAAAGAACCCAGCAATATGTTCATTAGATATAAGAATACTATGAAATCATATATACAGAGAATTTACTTTGTTGATGAATACAATTTCAAAATAAATATTCCTATATATATTATGAATTTTCTCTCTGAAATTATAGATTTGATAGTGCAGCCTTGTTGTAAAAATACTGAATGGAAACTAATTATTTACTATCAAATAGTTTATTTTGAATTATTCGAATAAAAATTACAATTATTTTATCTCAGTTTTAAGAAATTATAAAATTAATCCTATATTTAGTGAAATATAAATAAGTTAATTAATTATACATATTTACAATATATATAATGGATTATATCTTAATATTATATGTGGTAAAAAATTTATAAATATCATTAAATCAAAAACTACTTAAAAATAAATATACTTATTTTTTATTTAATATTCTTTTAAAACATTTGCATTATCAAATATAATTTTACAAATTCAGAACATATATATATATATATATATATATATATATTATATAATCTAAAATACAAATATTTTATTTTTTTAAAAACATATATTTTATTTTTTCATTCATTGACTGTTCTGCATTTTTGACCATATATTCAAAAAATATCACTTTTAATTATTGTTGTTGTAAATATGTATATTTAACCCTACCTATCTTTTATCCACGATTATAGAATTCATTATATAAATTCTATATTCCTGTGATATAAATAATTTATGTATATTTTTACTTCAAGAGATTCAAAATAAAAATCTGCTTGAAATTAAATAATTATTTTTATTTTTCCACGACTGCACCTCTTTTCAACAATCAAACACACAAAAAATTTCTAATCTATAACATATATATTCATAAAATTACGTATATTTTCTGACAAATAAAAAGCAAAATGATACTGATATGTTTATTTAATAACAAGAAATAACCGTTTAGGAAAATAGTCAGAAGTAAATTTATGGCTCAGTGACAAATAAGGGATATTTCGTTATGGCTAAGTGCAATAAAAGATTCGCTTCTATCAATCAATATAGATGTATATAAATACCCTCACATCATTCTGCAATAATGTTAAAAGGTATAGTAGAATATCCATATGGGTTACATCGTAGAAGAAAATGTGGCCCATTGAGAGACACATCTTTCGTCTGAAGGAGATTACTCTGTGTGCTGCTCAATCTATCTTCATTTGGATCGTCTGTCCACTTTCTCTGCTTCTATGAATAACAAATATTCCCAGATTTATCTATTCGGCAACACTGCTAACTTACTCTATGATATTTTAATTATATCAGAAGTTATTTGTATATTAATTTTATTTAATTCCCTTTATATTAAATATTTTATTAATTGTTTTTTTTAATCAAATATATATATATATATTTGTATTTAATTAAAAAGGCATATATTGGATCGAAATATAATTTATTTTACCAATATTTCAGTTGGCTGAATGCCAACCTTGAACCTTGAACGCCTATATTTTCAAAACGATATTTTTGTATATTTGAAATTTTTACAAAATTCAATTTTACTTATATAGTATAGACACGTACAATATATTAGTATTTAGATAATAAAAAGGCATATATTCGATTGAATAAAATAAATCCAATATATACCTTCTTATTATATAAAGTTTTAAATATGGATTGCACTATATTCAGAACTATATATTTCTATTTTTACAAAGTTTCTTCTAATATATATATATTTTAATATGAAATTATATTTTATATTAGATTTTGATATAAATAATATTTCCGAATAATAAATTATCATTATTTTCTAGTATAAATTGTCGTTTTTATGGAAGCATTGGTTTGTCAAAATATTATAACAAACTATTTATTAATTTTATTATTTTTATTAACAGACTGTTCATTTTTATGTTCATATTTTGTTACTCTGTTAACTTCCCTTCGTTGCTTATCTTTTGTTTATCTTTCATAGTTTGTTCTTGCTGTAAATAAATTGCTGTCTCATCCTGAAGTTTGTCTTCCCTAATTTTCCATGTGGCATTATTATGGAACAAATCTAACTCAACGTGTAGTTTATATTTGTTACAATAGATGGCGCTCTGCTATCTGAAATGCTCATATGAGCGATCAGGATATGCCTTTACGTATGCCTTTGGTATATATATATTTACCTAGAGGGGTACCTCTCCCTTTAAATATGCATCAGAAAGTGATTGTTGTGTACATTTTATGTTTATCACTAAAAACCTTTGCAAGTGGTGATAAAAAAATAGCCAAAACACCAGTTATGGCAAATTCATACAAAACCCAACCTATATATCTTTAAATTATAATACAATCTAATGCGGCTTATGATTGTAAAACGACATTTGAAAATTATCCCGCATGTGTTTCTTTTTAACGAAAGATCGAAATTTATTTTAAGGAGAAATAACGATTATTTCTAACCTTAGGGATGAGGTATGAAAGTAGAATTGTGGAAAGTAATTTTCAAATGTCCTTATACCTTTAAATTATTTAAATAAATATATAATTAAATGGGGAAAGGTGCCTCTCTAGCTACATGCATATCTTCCTCCAGGTTTTTTTTTTAATCCCATATACAATTATATATAATTCCTTATAGTAACTTGTATGTATGAAAAAATATATTAACAATTCATAATTTTAATTTAATTTGAAAATAGAATAAGAAGAAAAATATTTATTCAATATTATGTTTAAATTTTGTGTCATATGTTGAACGATTTAACTTCTTTCTAAATGAAATTCATGCTTTGAGCCATTACTTTTATTTATGAAAAGAAATTCTCTCCTAAGCGATTCCATTTTCTCCGAGGAAAATGTCCCATTTGATACCACTTGCTCTGCAATATTTCTCTGATGAGAAGATTTATTTTTGGACATTTCCAGATGATTTATCTAGAACTTAATCAGAATCTTTACATCAGAAATTGTATAGTTAGCTGTCTAGATTTTTTTTTATACTTTTTATCAAGTTATTGTGTCCTAAATATGTATTTTCCTTCATATAAATACAACTAAAATTGAATTGAAAGTAGCGAAATGTCATCTTTAGATGTATAAATTGATTCTATAGAGTGTGGAATTTTATATTTATATATTTATAAAACACTATGTATTTTTATGTATTGTAAAAATTAAAAAAGATTGTTCCATCAGTCATTTACATTCTCAATATTTCGTAAATTTAAAATTGTTTAAATGCGCTCTAAATAACTTCAGTTTTCTGTTGGAAAAAAAATATAGATTCATAGAGGAGAACAATTCTTTAATACTTAAATATATAAAACAATAAAAGAATGAAAAGAGATCAGATTATATTTACATCAGCAGCTTTCACTTATCAGCGGCCTGGCCTATCCAATAACCGCTAGCCAACTAACAATCCAACAAAGCTGCGATATATAGGCAGAGATGCTAATTAACATAGTCAATGCTAAAACACTATGCAAATCACAAGAGTATTTTGTCGTAAAAATTTCTGGTATTTCCACTTTCAACATTTTAGAACACAATTATATAAAGGAAAAGGCATCTCCTTATCGTACAACTGAAAGTTGCTGATGGCTTTCGCCATCTATCGGAATATATAATAACTATTCTCGTTGATTTTTAATTATTCCAGGATTGGCCAAATACCTATTCTTGATTAATCAAGAAAAGCTAACCACGGACGCGTTTCGGGCTGTAGGCCCTCATCAGCGTGATTCAAACTGTACCTCAACGACCAAAAAAACTGGTCATTCAGGCATCCTGAAAAAACATCAAACGGGTAGTTAAGGCCAGAATTGCGTAAGACCGCGACACAAGGTATTCGGCCAATTCTGGAATAATTAAAAATCAACGAGAATAGTTGATATTTATTCCGTTAGATGGCGCAAGCCATCAGCAACTTTCAGTTGCACGATAAGGAGATGCCTTTTTTAATATTTATGCACCTTATCCCAGTACAATGTCACATTTGTACTATTTTTTCACAATTATATAAATTGATCAAATAGAATCATGAAGCAAAAAATGCATAAAGTATACGGTACACTCATAAACAGAACTTTGTACCTTCTAATATATTGATATTTACACACTAACTATGAAAGATATTACAGTAAACTCTATCAAAGACACGAGATTACCAAGTGTGAACAAAAAATTGCCTCTGTCTCCTTGAAAAAAAAAAAAAAAAAAAAAACAGATGACCGGAGACAGAATTTCCAAGTCTTTAAGTTCTGTCCATAAGTGCATTTTATTTTTTTAATCATCAGGGGTTAACTATTAGTTTTAAGAGGAACATTCGCGTCAAATATATAGTTTTAATTATTCAATAGCATGTTTATAAGAATAAATGAAACACCTTTGTTAGCCGGTATTGTGATCAGGATTCATAAACAGATATGATCTGCTCCATGGACAAGAAACCACAATCACCATACGAATAATTAAATATATAATTTATATTTAATTAAAAAGGCATATATTGGATCAAAATATTATTTATTTTACCAATATTTCAGTTGGCTGAACGTCAACCTTTATCAAGGTATTATAACATATTTAATGTGTGTTAACAACAAACTCAGCACCACATATAACGTCAACACAATTAAGTTTAAAAATATTTTGCTTATATTCAATGGGAATAATTTTTTTAAATATATTATAGACAAAATAATATCTTGTAAAATATGGGTGTGAATATTTTGAAAATTAACAATAACGCCTATTTTATATTTACAATTATTTACAATAATTGATATTAATAACCGAAATATATGAAAAATATATTTGTAAATTTTTGCGAAATATTAATTATAATGCAAAACATATTGTAAATAGCTCAACTTGATCAACTTTCTCTCTCCACGATACTAATTATTACAGATAACTTCATTAAATCAACTTCCATTATTGCTTAACATATTGTTTCTTCTATCTGCTTATGTTGTTGCTTATTTGTTCAATGTATATGTTTATTCGATGCTATTTTTCTTAATTGTTCATTTTCTTTTGACAATTCTGTTACCTACTCTACTACAATATGAATTATTGTAAATTGTTTCAAGCGCAATTATCCAGATCGGATATAGTGTGTCTTATTTGCAACTGGTAATAAATAAACTATAATACAACAATATAAAAGAAACATCAAATTCCAAATAATTTAAAGAAAGCAAGAGGGTAGAGTTATATTTAAGTAGGGACCTACAGAAACTTTTACCGTACCCAACGACACCAATCAATTTCAGAATGAAAATAAAGTGCTTGGGGCCATTTTGTGCGGCTTAAAGTCAAGAAATGATCTTAAATGATGTAGGAATAGTGGTACTTTTAGCGAATCTCTGTTGACATATAGTTCATAAATAAAAATATTTTAAATTTCTTTTTTTCTGCTTCCTTTTCCCTTGATATTTGTCTTCAAATATTTACCTTAAAAATAAATAGTAAAAGAGTAATTTTGGTTTTCTTGGTTTCAATTAAGTTGTTATTTATTAATGTTTTTATATTGATGTATAAAAAAAGTAAAGAAGGTAAATATTTAAATTTTATTTATATATAATCAATAAAATATTATTGGTTTAAAATTTTAAACTGAAAATATCAAATTAATCATTTGCTTTTATACGATCTGCTGTATCCCTTTTAAAGAAAATTCTAATATAGTGATTATATATATTCAAATTAAATAAAAAAAATTATTAATCTTAAAATTTTTCATAACTATACTATATATATATATATTATAGAGAGAGAGATGGTTAAATATTGTTATAATATATTCAGATATATATACTAAGAGTGAAAAATGGAAAAGAAGAGTTAAGTAAAATATAATAAATTAATATTTAAAGATTTTGAATATAACATTGAGTCAGAACAGCAAACTAATTTTGTATCGAATAATACCTTTAAGAGAATTCAAAATTTATATAATTTGTTGTTTAATTTAAACATGTGAGGTTTGTTTATATATATATAATAAATAAATAGGTAACATATGATAGTAAAAAAAATAACTCTAGCAAACCTACCGCCGTTACGCGTCATAGGCTGGGGGGGGGGGGGTGGGTAGAAAAAATATATATATAATTTCTCTCTCGCGCGCGTTTTGTTCGTACTTTTCATATATTCAAATATCAAGCTTTTTAAATATATATTAATTATATATATAATATTTTCTTTTTATATGTTCTGAATTTTTGCTTCACATTTATAAAATTCATCATTCCCTTAACGCAATATAATATTGTCACGTATAGAAAATTAGGAAAGACAAATTTCAGGATTAAGGCAAGAACAAATTAGCATCTATAAAATAACAGAAGCAATAGGGAAATTTACAGTTTAAGAAAAATGATTATCAAAATTAATAATCTGTTCATAAAATAGTTAATATTTTTCTACAATATGATTTACACTCAGACAAAACTTAAGGAAGTTGTATCTTTTAGCATGTATATCGAGATTCAGACAATAACTCGGAAAGATATTACAGTTACCTTTATTGAAGAAACATGCGATAACCAAATGTGAGAAATATTGCTTCTGTCTCCTTCATAAAAAAAGACGACCTACTACATTAAATACTTCTACACAACTTCCTTAAGTTTTGTCAATGAGGTACTATGAAAAGGCTATCGTTAGAATTTGCTTATTTAAATCAGGCAATAATTTCAATATGCCAAAATATTTTTATATTGACAAATTGTAAATGGGAATCTGCATTATTGGTTTTCGATATAATATTTTTGAAATAAAGATTGGAATTTTGTCTATGCTGAATATTGATATAAAAAAAAACGAAAAGGCCACTTATCCTCCTACTGTTTTTGACGGAGCAAGTACGCTTATAATTTTTGGATCAATTAACCTTGCAGCATTTTATATCGATAGTATCTTTTGTACATTTTGAGATAGCCAAAATAACAGTGGAACACTCCTCTGTGCATTTCTAGCGCTTTCAAAGATCTCGTGTTGATCTTATAAAATCAAATCTTATCTTGGAATGATAATCGCCATATCTATAATCACTACAATCACTATATCGAGATTCAGACAATAACTCGGAAAGATATTACAGTTACCTTTATTGAAGAAACATGCGATAACCAAATGTGAAAAATATTGCCTCTGTCTCCTTCATAAAAAAGACGAACTGCTACATTAAATACTTCTCCACAACTTCCTATAAACACTATAATCTTCAAAAGAGTATTCCAAATTTGCTAAATCGGGTTTTATGGGTTATCATTGATCCAATTCTGCTAATTTGTTGAGACGGTGAATCGATGCCGCCTGATATTTGCTTTTGTATTGACGTGAGAGGTTGCTTAAACATGAAGTAAACATAAACGTAAACCAGAGCAACCCTTATTTCTTCAGTTTATTGTTTAAAGATATTTATTGTAAGCAACAATGATGTTTCAAAATTACCTATATATTACCTATTTATTTCAAAATAACCTATACATGGGTTGGACAAATATCACGGAGCAAGTTAAATAAACGTTTAGTTTATTTTTTGCTCCACTAGATGGCGCTCTGCCATCTAGAAACATTCATGTGAACCTGGTCAGGATATGCCTTTTTTGATTTTAATATCAACACCTGACTTATTATATATATATATATATTAAAAATTAAGAAGGCATCAACACCTGACCCACTTATCTTTCATTTTTCCTATTGTTTTTTTCATATATATCTTGAATATAGAGCAATCTATATGCCTTTTGTTGTTGTCGTCGTGTCCAATGAAGAGCCTCAGATGTTTCCATGCATCTCTATCACAGCAGTAGCAATATCCACTATCTTGGGTGTGTTAATTTGCTGCTCTGGCTCTTCTTAAAACGAACCAGAATTTGGTCGAATATTCCAAGGATCCAGGGGCGACCGCAGGGAGATGTGGTCGGACTTCTATATAAAACCCCATATGCCTTTTAAATAATATATATATAGTTAAAGATACATCCTGATCTTGAAACTGAATATTTACTATAGTTTCGTTACTTCACGAAGATATATCAACTTGTTATATATAATTTGATATCGTTTTGAAAATAAAGCAATCTATAAATAAATCTCTAATTAAAAAGGCATATATTGGATCAAAATATTATTTATTTTACCAATATTTCAGTTGGCTGAACGCCAACCTATATCAAGGTATTATAACATATTTAATGTGTGTCAACAACAAACTCAGCGCCACATAATTAAATATAACAAAATATTTTTAAAACTTAATTCTGTTGACCTTGTGTGGCACTGAATTTGTTGTTGACACACATTAAATATGTTATAACACCTTGATAAAGGTTGGCGTTCAGCCAACTGAAATATTGGTAAAATAAATGATATTTTGACCCAATATATGCCTTTTTAATTAAATAAGTTGATATATTTTCCGATAAATGGCAGTAAACCTTCAACAAGATCCATTTGCACGATCTGAAAGTTCCTCTTTGTTATATTACACTATGATCCTCTAATCCTTTTTCCTTGTCTACTCTTAAACTCATTTGAAGCTCAGACACGCACATATACGTGCTTAAAGAGGTACATCTCTACTTATTTATAAATCATTACAATGCATTTTCTACCACCATAGTAAAAATATTTCATTAATTAGTGCCAAAAATGAAGGACAAAGTTGCCTCGTTTTATCATTTAGTTTTCGTCTTTCCTCAGACAGAGCAGCACAATCAAATAAGTAGTGCAACATCTCCATTGTTATTCCTGATCCACAGAAAGTGCATTTCTGGTCTTCACCCCTCATTAAAATCAGATGGTGTTCTCAAAAATAAAATTGAAAGGGTTCTAAATTGCGCGATTAATCTGATGACAGGAAAAGGGAGTTCACTTAAGAAATATTCTTCGCCATCTATATAAACATATATATATATATATATATATACATACAAGTATAATAGTTATCTAGCGGTATTATACCATTGTATATTTATATTCCTGTAGAAGGGCTACAATGCCCGAAAGCTAGAGTTGGTAATAAAAAGAAATAAGAAACTCATCCCCGCAGATTTATTGACTTGTTTAATAATTATATTCTATTAAGAAATAATACTAAAATATAGAAAAACAGTACGAAATACTATAAACAAAGTGGGATAGGTATTATAAATCTGTCATCAATAGGTTCTTCATAATAAAGAGAAGAGATTTAGGTAAGAAAGATGTAAATAAAGCTTAGTGACATCACTTTATTCCTGTCGTCAGACCTGACAGCTTTTAGTTTCCCTCAGCTTCAATAATAAAACACCTGTGGGGAAAAATTATTTATTAGGTACTGCTCAAAAAGATCAATCTAACTTATAATATTTACAATGAATAATATGTATAGAGGTTATTTATATTTTTGAAGTGTATTCATATATTTAAATATAAAATAATTTTTAATTAAAAAGGCATATACTGGATCAAAAAAATATTTATTTTACCAATATTTCAGCTGGCTGAACGCCAACCTTTATCAAGGTGTTATAACATTTTAAAGTGTGTCAACAACAAAAGTTGATATATTTTCCGATAAATGGCAGTAAACCGTCAACAAGATCCATTTGCACGATCAACTTTTGTTGTTGACACACTTTAAAATGTTATAACACCTTGATAAAGGTTGGCGTTCAGCCAGCTGAAATATTGGTAAAATAAATAATTTTTTGATCCAATATATGTTGTTGACACACTTTAAAATGTTATAACACCTTGATAAAGGTTGGCGTTCAGCCAGCTGAAATATTGGTAAAATAAATAATTTTTTGATCCAATATATGCCTTTTTAATTAAAGATTTATCTATGGATTGCTCTATTTTCAAAATAAAATAATTTAAAAATTCATAACACGAAGTTGTAGATTGATTGCATTTTTTAAATCAAAAGAGATGTATATCTCTTTAATTATTCTTTATAAACACCATTAAGCTTTTAAACTGAAAAGATAACCAAAAGACCTGAAATTTTAAAGGAAGAGGTTTCTCTTTTTGTTTATAAACTATTTTATATCCTCGATGGCATGTAGAATTTAGGAAAGGCGATTAGTTGGCACAAGATGATAGTTCTCTATGTGGTCTGACTTATATACACGTAATGATTTGTTATAATTATCCCATGCATGGTGGGTTAGGACTGCTGTTGGCTATACAAAGCTGTAGGTATCAACTGTAGCAGTTCTGAGGGAGATCTCACCTGACATCTTTGTACTCTATCCTCAAATGGATTCGCACAGTGCCCTAGGCAGTACTGGGTACTGTCAGCCCAGGTAATTTATAGAGGTATTCTACTCTGAAGATTCTTCCTCGCAATAACACCGTTGTGACATAGATCATCTATTATGTTGTCCGTTAATCTTCGCAGAGGTATGTTAGCATTCATAATTTATATACTAAACCATAGAAGGTCCCTAGGTACTCGATCGAGGACGTAGATTTGACTCGCAACTCACACATAATGATTATAATAAATAAATAAATAACAAGTCAATGATAACAATAATCTGTTGTTGATACACAATAATTATATTCTATAGATAAATAATACTGAAATATTGTAATAACAAAGTATAAAATACTATAAACAATGGGATAGGTATTATAAATCTGTCATCAATAGGTTCTTCATAATAAAGAGAAGAGATTTAGGTAAGAAAGATGTAAATAAAGCTTAGTGACATCACTTTATTCCTGTCGTCAGACCTGACAGCTTTTAGTTTCCCTCAGCATCAATAATAAAACACCTGCGGGGAAAAAATCTCCTGTGATCATTTATTTAGGAAAACAAAATATTTCCTTCATCATTCTCACTATACCACTTATCAAAAATATACATTTACCTGAACTATATATAAATATATATATGTTTGAAAATAGAGCAATCCATATATTATATTATTTTAAAATGCTTATTTTGGATCATATAGTTTTATTTTCCAATATTTCGTAAGGCAACTCGCCAAACTTCTTCGGAGAACAAGATTGTTTTGAGAAGCTCGCGTATCAATTCACGAGTATGCACAGCTGCTATAAAATTTAAAATATCTAAAACCTACAATATTCATGTTTATACAAATGTAAATACAATAAATAATAATATAATATATAAATATTAACATATAGAGAATAAATAAATATATACATTAAAAAATATAAGAATTTAAAATCAATAATTTGTTATATATATATATGTATAGTGGGCTATATGGTTTTAAATTGTGAGTATGCGCAATTAAAAATTACATTCTTTTATAATTATAACGATTCATATAAAAAATTGTTGAATTATTTGAATAGTCCACGAATTTATTAAATTTAATTTGAGATCTCGAGATATCGTTCAACCAGCATGTATCATCCACCATGCACGTATATATATTTTTTCAAAAATTGTTTATAACACACAAATAATGTAATTATTTTTCTTCCTTTCAATATCATAAATATTTAAAATATGTAAATAATAATATGTATATAAAAATAGTATATATCATCAATTTATTATCGTGATACTCCTGTTGAAGGACTGATAAGTCCGAAAGCTTGAAAATAAAAATTTGAACAAGAAACTTAGCCCTAGAAGCTTTATTTATGTTATAATATTATATTATATTTGAGCGCATATATATTAAATATAAAAGGGCATATATTAACCACTTATATGAGCATTTTTAAATGGCAGAATGCCATCTAGTGAAAAAAATGAACGAAACGTTTTTTGAGATTGTTTTTATGAAGATAACTCGAACATTATATATAAAAACTCATATTATTTTATAATTAGAAAAACTGCTGTTGCATAGGCAAAAATATTTTAAAAATTCAAACAATAAAACTCAATGTGAATTGACGCTGATGAGGGCAAACAGCCCGAAACGCGTCCGTGGGTTAGCTTTTCTTGATTAATTAAGAATGGGTACTTGGCGAATTCTGGAATAATTAAAAATCAACGAGAATAGTTGATATTTATTCCGATAGATGGCGCAAGCCATCAGAATCTTTCAGTTGCACGATAAGGAGATGCCTTTTTAATAATAAAAACTCAGTTAACGATAAACAATTTATAAGTCAAATTGATATTGTTTTGGGACCATGTTGATAAATTGAGAGAAAAGCATCTTCTATTGGTGCAATCAGTAAACCTTTGTGATACGATCAGTAAATTCTATTTATTTATAGAATAAAAAGATAAATAAATCAAATACAGATTCTACTGCCTTCACAGTAATGATAAAAATATTGAGAGAGCAGAGCAAAATCAATAGAAAATTGTTCTATTTGTAAGAGAAACGTACGTCTTATATATAGTTATATTTTCATCTATAGATAGCGTGGTATTATAAAATATTTGAATATGGATGTAAGGTTTCCTATTTAAAAATAAAGGATAGTCAAATTACTTTGTGTTTAAATATTCAATTTAATTACGGCAAGATTAACCATAATACTATATAACAAAACAAACTTATGCAAAATTTCAAAAAGATAGAAAAGTACAGTGTTACCGACTCTACCTAACTATATGAAGAAGAAATCAGAGAATAATTATAATTTTACATGAATAAATATAAAGCATGAAAATTTGAAACGATTATAGACGCGTATGATTCTTTTAGAAATAAAATGGTGTAACCGCTGGAAAGGTTTACCACTAATAAGCCAGACCCTCCCATTAATTTTTCCATTAGTGTAAAGGCAGTAGAAATTGTTTTATTACATAAGTACAAAGCACGAAAATCGAAACAATTATAGACGTGTATGATTCTTTTAAAAATAAAAATGATGTAACCGCTGGAAAGTTTCACCACTAATGAGCCAGACCCTCCCATTAATTTTTCCATTAGAGTAAAGGCAGTAGAAATTGTTTTATTACATAAGTACAAATCATAAAAATCAAAACAATTATAGACGCATATGATTATTTTAGAAATAAAAATGGTGAAACTGATGGGAGGGTTTACCATTAATGAGCCAGGCCCTTCCATTAATTTTCCATTGTAATAAAAACAGTAGAAATTGTTTTATTTTTAAAAGTATTATACGCGTCTATAATAGTTTCGAAATTTCATAACAGGTGGCATGCTAATGTATCATTATTATAATTAACTAATTTAATGATGGAAATATATATTATTTATAAATTCCAAATTATGTGCAAATCAAAGAGCTGAAATTTTCAAATCGTTAGTCAACGGTAGTTAAGATAGTCTACGCAACTGGTTAAATTGTAAATATTCTATATCATCTCACTTCAATTCATTATTATAATTCGAAACTATTATAGACGCGTATGATTCTTTTGAAAATTAAACAATTTCTACTGCCCTTACTGCAATGGAAAAATTAATGTGAGAGCCTGTATATAATATAATGATTCCATTGCAGTAAGGGCAGTATAAATTGTTTATATTTAAAAAGAATCATACGCGTCTATAATAGTTTTGAATTATCATAACAGATGGCGCGCTAATGCATCATAACATACAAAGCATGTTACAATAAGTAAAGCGATATTTAGAACGACATTTGAAATATCCCTCACGTGTTTCTTTTGAACGAAAAATCTAAATTTATTCCAAGGAGAAATAACGATTATTTTTAACCTTAGAGATGAAGTGTGAAGTGTAATGATAAACGGAAAAATAAAAGTGTCCAGGGATGGGAATCGCACCCACAGTGTTCCGCTTACCGGGCAGAAGAACTACCCAAAGAAACACATGCGGGATATTTTCAAATGTCGTTCTACAATCATATGCCGCATTATATTGTATAAAAAAAACGATATTTAAACACAAGAATGAAATGATTGAAGAGGAAATGGAAAAGAGAGTCTAATATTCTGATAATATCTTGACTTAAATAAACTACAACAAGAGAAATCGACATCAATGATAGGAATATGTTCCAGGCGGCAAGTAATATGAGAGAAACTGGATCTCTCCACAACTTGGATAAAGTTATTCCTCAATTAACCCGCTAGCGACGGACCGATTGAACTCTGCGCATGCGTTAGATGGAAGTTGGGACTCCCCAGTCCAGAAGTTGGCTGGGTCCCACGGAACATGGCGTTGATCCTGGTGTTGCTGACGATCGCTTGTGCCGCCGGTAAGTGGACTTTTACGGAGTCTCTCCTCGTCACACCTTACCATCCAGCTATCCTTGCCATATGGACCTTTACATATTCACCGATTTTCCTTCTTTCTCTTACTGCGTTTAGTTGTATATTCGACAAACAGTTCTCTCTCTCTCTCTCTAAATAATATTTTGCATTATAATTTATAGTTTCCATAGTTTTGTCATATTCAAATTAGCGGAGATCACAGATACGCTCTGAATTTGGAGATATGCATATTTAAGTAATTTATTATAGGTTAATGATAATTTTCTATACCGTCTTTTATTGGTCCACTAATATTCTAATTTATAGTTTTCTCGCTTTATTATTATCATGATTATTAATTATTATCAACGATTCCTTTTAATACCACCGATATACAACTTTATTACTTTTATTTATTTTTTATAATTAAGTTTTTTTGTAATTTTATCTATATTTTATTTATTAAATCATTTTCACACTCTGATTTATATCTTCTCGCTTTCTTATTATCATTATTATGAATTATTATTATCGTTTTCTCTCAATATCACCGAATTCACTATCTTATTACGTTTAATTTTACACAGTAACACAATAGTTTTATATAATAGTTTGCATTTATATTTATAATTAGCCGCTATCTCATTATCTTTATTATGAATTATTATCAACGATTCCTTTTAAAACAACCGATTTCACCACCTTATTGCGTTTATGTTTACCTCCGCCAAATAGGTTTATATAATATTTTGCATTCTAATCTATATTTTCTCGCTATCTCATTATCTTTATTATGAATTATTACCAACGATTCCTTCAATGCCACCGATTTCACCACCTTATTACGTTTAAGTTTGCATTAAACAAATAGTTTTATATAATAGTTTTCATTCTCATCTATATTTCATCACTTTATCATTATCCTTTTCATGAATTATTATTATCGTTTTGTTCTCTAAAATAACCGATTTCACAACCTTATTAAGTTGAAGTTTACATTAACCAAATATTTCCAAATAATAATTTGCATTCTAATCTATATTTTCACACTATCTCATTATGGTGATTATGAATTATTATTATTAGTATCGCGTTTCGTTTCAATACCACCGTTTTCAACACATTTTCACGTTTTAAGTTTACATCAACCAAAGTGTTTTATATAATAATTTGCACACATTTGTAATTTATTTTTCAAATACATGCTTATTAATATAAATAGGTATTATATATATCTATAAAATAAAAGGACTTAAAAGCGCGAATGTTTCTTTTATACATAAAACGAACTTCTACTGTCCTTACTGCGATGAAAAAATATATTGGGAGGGCTTGGCTCATCAGTGGTGAACCCTCCCAGCGGTTTCGCCAATTTAATCCACCAGACCGCTTCTCAGAGCTCTAATACTGCATTGGATCATTCTGCTTTTATATGCTACACTGAAGGATGGAATCTTAGAAATGGTTTTCAAGTAAACTATGGACATAAGCTTATAGGACAGTAGAATTACATTCAAACATTTGCTTCGAGCAATGCTCTTCAGCAAACTATAAAGACAAAGCTAGAAGTTCGTTTTATGTATAAAAGAAACATTCGCGCTTTTAAGTCCTTTTATTTTATATGTATAGATGGGGCGTTATTGCTTTGTGTTAATATATATATCTCTTTGAGTTTTAATACTACCTATTCAATTCACTTACACTACATTAAAACTTGAAATAAATGAATAGTTTTACTAATAGTTTATACACTAATTTCTTTTTATTAATACTATATATCTAGTATTTTCGTTTGGTTCTAATGTTATCTAATTCAATTTATCTCATATCATACCTAATCATATATTCGGTGAAATAGGTCTCTATGTAAACATATGTTAAGTTTTCCATATATTAATTTAGTTATAACTACTTAGAAATTATATGAGAAATAGCTTCTCAGGAATTATTTGAATAGAGAAAAATTATAATTATGGAAAAAGTTTCTTTTTTATTAGAAGTTACAGCAAGCTTTCGAGAAAATATTGATTCTCAACGGGTAATACTATTGTTTATAATATCAAAATAGGCTTAAAAATAAATTTAAAATATTTTTATCTGCATGTGACCGCGTGGGCGTTAATCAGATTATAGAATGAAGTTTGACAATTATACCGCAAATGTTTCTTTTGAATGAAAAATTGAAATTTATTTTGAGGAGAAATTTATTTCTCTCGATTATTTCTAACCTTAGGGATGAAGTATGAAAGGATGAATTGTAAAGAGTAATGATAAACGGAAAAAATGAAAATGTCCAGGGATGGAATCGAATCCACAGTGTTCCGCTTACCGGGCAGATGCCATGTCCACTAGGCTACCCTGGACATATTTACGGTATGGGTGTCAAACATGGTTCTGCAATCATAAGCCGCATTATATTGTATTATACATTAATCAGACTGTTTACAACTAAAATAATAGCTAATAAAATAGAGTGAAATATATATATTTCATTGGAAAATCAAAACTACCTGTTTAGCCTATTCTCCATTATATAGAATATCCATAATTTAGAAACATAAGCGTCAAAATTATCTTGAATTTATTAAATAAATATCGATTTAATATATTTAATTGTTTAGAGGGTTTAACGACTCCAAATCTATCATTAGGATTTTACTAACTATTATTTTATTAAAATTTAATCAATTGACTACCTTTTAACGTCTAGTTCACCCAATGGTTATAACAAGCATACTACACTATAGCGTCCCTTTTAAAACATATATGCAGTTAAACTTGTCTATAGCATTCCTGTAAATAGGGCCTTCCCTTTCATTAGCGCCCGATTTTAAATACCTAGTACGATGCGATTTACATTAAAAGTGACCTGTCTATAGCACCCTATTTTAGGAGTCCCAAGAGTGGGCACTATAGACAGGTTTAACTGTGTAGTATGATTGAATTATTTAATGTAGAAATTGATTATGTTGTTTAAGAATACATGAGTATGTTTTTAATATTGCCCAGTCGTGGTAATAATAATAAAAATAACAGTTTTAATAATCATTTGCTAAGTTGTTTTAATTGAGATTATGAAATATTAAATACATAGATAAAGTACTACCTGACTTGAGGCGACTAGAATAAAAGAAAATAAAATATTACATATTTACATATTTACACAGAGATATTTGAGCCGGCCAACGGGAAGCAACAACAATAGGTTATATAGGGAAAGCGGCGACATCTGGCAGTCGACTTTACAGAGTAATTTGTTAGAAAAGTTATAATAAAAAAAAAAATAATATATATATATATATATTTTTTTAAATAATATTTTTACATAACATTTGCTTCCCACTTCTCCCATTATATTTCTTCTCATAGCAATTATAATTAGCTTTTTGAAATTAACTGACGAAAATATTAAGGCATACGCTTGATTTCTCTTATCAACTATTTCTCTATATTTACGTTATCAAATTCTTATAGCATTCATTAATAATCTACTATATAAAACTTGCGTTATTGTTTAGTTAGCAAAGTATATATATATATATATATTCAATTATTCTATATTTAAAGGCGTTCGGTTACGATTGGTCTAAATCATTGGTTTTCGACCGCTACGACCCTGGGATCGAACCCCATAATGAACACTTATTTTATAATAAAGGTGTATCGTTTCTTCTTTATAAATAAGGAATAGTCATATTACTTTTGTGTTTTTATATTTAATTCAATTACAAGAAGGGTAACCAAAACTAAACTAACAAAAATACCTTATGAAAAATTATAAAAAAAGAAAGTACAGTGTTGGCGACTGCCTAACTATGAAGAAAAATCAAAGAATAAGTTAATATTTTACATAAACAAATACAGTACATGTTACAAAAGAAAAATACCAACTATGGCTCCTGATTCTTGAAAAAGTCCCAATCCCATCAGCGAATGAAGATACCTAAACAGGGCTCTAGACACTCTTGTTAAGACAAAAATAGAACTGATATTTCTATGTTCAGACATGTATGCACTTACTGTAAAAGCAGTCGCTAAATACCCACCATGATTATCATTACCTTTACCATGCATAATAAAAATTATAATAATTACACTCTATATTTAAAGACTCGTTTAAATTGATTAAAATTCGAAACTTATATAGACGCGTATGATTCTTTTAAAATAAAACAATTTCTAGTGTCCTTACAACATAAATTATAATAAAATCTTCACAATCTGCCAAAGAGGTGTATAGCTGGCAAAGTACTGTCTAAGGACAGTTGAAATTTTTTATTTTTAAAAAGAATCATACGCGTCTCTCTCTATAATAGTTTCAAATGTTGATAACAGATGACGCGTTAATGCATCATAATCTAAATTGAATAAATTAAGAAATTGAAATATTGTTTACGCATATGATTCTTTTTTATATAAAACATATTATACTGTCTTTACTGCGATGATAAAATAACGGAAAGCCTGTCTCATCAGTGGTAAACCCTTCCCAGCATATTCGTAAATTTAATCATCATACCGCTGTAATATTGCACTGGGCTGTTTTGCATTTTTATTCCAATACTAATTAGATTGTTACTTGAATTAAAGATACTTCGGCCAGTAAATCTGTTTATTACCTCGACGTTTCGACAAAAGTATTTTGTCCTCGTCAGGAGCAAACAAAAATTAAAAACATTTAGCAAGGCGTAAAATATTAATCAGGAAATATGAATGCCGGCCAGGCAGCCTCTATCTTTACGATAATTAGATTGTGTATATAAACATATATGCCTACATTGATAATAAATTTTGAGGGTTTCACTATGAATTTATAGAAATCTATTTCATACATCTAGTTAATCATGAAAAGAACGTTAGCGTAAATTGGTATTAAACATAAGAAAAATATCATTAATGTATTGAAATCGACTATACCGTATTTATGAGATATAAATAGAACATTAATTACTTTATTAACATCATGAAACGCGATATCCCAAACTCAGGGATATTTGCGCCAATACATTTCACTGCATTACAGCAATTCGGCTATATACAATCCTGTTCAATTCATTATTTTACAAAAATTAACTAAAGAAAATTGTCCAAAGAGAAAAACAAACAACAAAGCAAAACACACAGAGCAAGCATCGCAGTTCTTTTTTTTTTTTTTTCTAAGATTTCTTCTCTTTTTTCCAATTCAAGAGAAGTTGTATATGTATTTACAAAATTGATCAAAATTTTATACTTTCTTTTTTGTCTACAATTCTAACAAGCTGTCCAATACGACCAAATCTATTTCCCTAAAATCCCGGAAAAAATTGGGCACTCCACAGTAGTTGGACTCGCGTCTTTGAATTTCACCTCCGCAGTAAGCATCCTGGTTCCTTCACACGCGCCGATAGTTGCCAAAATTTCCCAAAAATTGCCATGATCTGTAATTAATTGATATTATAAAAATTTGGACGGAAAACTTGGATTTCCTAAACGAAAAAGCTTCTGAAAATTTCATTAGTGTTCTCTTACAAACATTTCATTCATTTTTGCGTGTAAGAATGATTTGACTATACTTGGAGCATGGGGTTCGTAAGTAGTTAGATCTTCAATGGACATTTGAGCTAGATCAAATTTGATTATTCTGGATTCTATATAATCTGTTAGGAGTGGAATTTTTGCCAAGCTATGCACACAGTTTGATGAAGTGGTTTTGTATGCTCTAACTGCCCATAAAATGATCTGGTACTGCATGGAGTTCAGTTTTTGTTTACAACGATTGTTTAAATATTTGAACCAAATTTCAGAACCGTATGTAAGTACAGGCCTAATGATTGTTTTGAATAAAGTTAACCTCTTTTCAGTGTCTAAACCCCACATATTGCCACTTAGTGAACATAATAAATTTTTCATACGTCCTGCCTTTACACAGAATATCATTACATGCGGTGGTAAAGTTAACTTTGTTTTTCCATTTGTGATTAGAAAATTTCATTCCAGAATTTTTACTTGCTTGACCGGCATTATTTATTGTTATTAACCTTAATAGGTATTTTTTGTCTGTTATGTAGGTATAGCATATTAGTCTTCTCTGTACTGATCGTTAATTTATTTCTATTACACATTGGATCACATAATTTAAGGTGTATTCACTTGCGGTTTTTAGTCCTTCAATAGTCTGAATATCCAGAAAAGTATATAGAATATATATACAGTTAAACCTGTCTATAGCGCCCTCTCTAAATAGCGCATTCCTCTCTATAGCGCCCTATTTTAAACATTAAAATGTAAACATTTTACGTTAAAAGTGACTTGTCTATAGCACTCCCTCTTTATATTACCCTATTTTGGTGAGTCCCTAAGAGGGGGCGCTATAGACAGATTTAACTGTATATATAAGTAAGGTTCACCATTTCTGTCCAAAAATACGATAAAACTAAGCGTCATTTATTGACCGTCTCTGCAAACTAACGGACTCTGGTCGGTGACAAAGCTACGACAACAGTTCTGGCAAACTAAGAAGCGTCCATCTAGAGGCCATGGTTTCGGAATAATAACCCTTATCAGTCTAGGGCGAACTTTATTCCATAATATACACATGGGATCAAATAAAAATTCTCAATCTGCCAAAGAGGTGTTGGCTAAGTGACTAGGCCTAATGTATGTCCAAAATTTATTGTATGCATATATAACTATTCTCATGATAAATTTATATTTTTCCATCTTATCATATATTTATATACCATATTGGTCTATTACGACTATGCAAATTCTATACGTTAATTGAATTTAAAATATTAATAAATATATATATCACTTTAACGTTAACTCAATTAGTGTTTTCCTCTATTATCTGACATTTATTTTGGTTGATTGTAAATTTATAATTAAGTTGTTCATTTAATCATCTAACGTTAATTATTAAATCAAATCAAGCAACCTGGAATCTGTAAGCAGATCCTCCCCAATGACAATCGTTTGTTCTATAATATTTATATCTAAATTCTCAAGCCTTTATTTACTTTGAGACAAGCGCGTGCAAATAAATACTTAATTATAGAACGACGTTTAACAAGTTTTACCGCAAATTTCCCCATCCTTGGACACTTTTATTTTTCCGTTTATCATTACTCTTCACAATTAATCATTTCATACTTCATCCCTAAGGATAGGAATAGTCGTTATTTCTCCTTAAAATAATTAAAATTGCGATTTTTTCGTTCTGCAAAAAGAAACATTTGCGATAAAACTTGTTAAACGTTGTTCTATAATCATAGCCTCATTATATTGTATTATAGGTAAATTATATAATAATAATTTTATTCGCGATCGAACGTTGTGGCCTACTGTATGTATTACATTCCAAACACGACACCAGCCATCTCTGTCTTGAGCTCGATGTAGCCAGTGAGTTCCTTTAGCCGTTAAGCCAGTGAGTTCTTTAATTGGTCCTCGAAGCGTGTCAGTGGGCGCCCAGGTATGCGTCGCCCAGACGTCTTTTCGCTCAGTATGGTGTACTCCATTTCCCTGCGTCGCGCGATGTGACAGAAGGATCTCAATTTCGTTTATACACGCCACAGAATATAAATTCAGATGAAAATCAGTTTGAATATCATCTTATAAATAATTAATTCTATATATATATATGGTATAAAAGGTGGGGAAAATAAACACACCACAAGTTGGAAGAGGAACCCAGGCAACCAGTGAAAGAGAGAGACGGGACTGGCACAGCCGGGTAGCCGTTCGTGTCGCGCCAATATCCCCAACTGTCCTCAAAGTCCCAAGGTGTTAACTGACGGACCCCAGTGGTCGCCCCTTGGAATGTCGCTGATGTCTCAAGTGACCGGACTTTACCCTCCCGTCTCTCTCTCTGGGCTGTCTGTAGGGTGGCTTTATTATTCCCGGAAGAGTATATATTATGACATATATAGATGGAAATTTTGACGGGAGAGACGACCCTTGTCTCTTATGACATATATATATATATATATATATATATATATATTATAAATTAAAAGAATGTCATATATTGAATCAATATAATTTATTTTAAATATTTCCGATATTTCGATGAGGCTGTTCGCCTATCTTCCTCTAGGAATTCAAACTCCTTCTAAGCCCATCATCCGCGTGATACACGAGAAGTTAGAAATGTCGCTATTTCTCTTTGAAAATAAATTTCGATTTTTATATAAAAGAAACATTCGCGGTATAATTTCAATTTTCGTTTTACGAGAAGTATTGTTCATATAAGTTGGAGTGACCACACCATTTTGAATGAATAAATTATATAATCAGAACTAAAATGATATATCTATTATATTTAACTAGTTTTGTTTTAACTGTAGGTATGATTGCGAAATGTCTATTTTTTCCTATTAATACTGTTTTGATCATCTATAGATGCCCAGCTCTCCAGAAATAATCTTGAATGTTTGTCATGTATGTTGTTGTATAAAACTATTGCATTTTCAAAATCTGGAATATATCCTTGCTTGATTGCATGATCTAGAAGTAATGACAAAGGGCTATGATTTCGGAAGGTTGTTTTGTGTTGATTAAGTCTCTTTATTAAGGTTTTTCTAGTTTGTGATTGTCTTTTTTCATTTTTTTATTAAAAATAATACATGTCAATTTTCTGTTGTTGTCGTCGTGTTCAATGAAAAGCCTCAGATGTCTCCATACATCTCTATCACAGCAGTAACAATGTCCACTATCTTGGTTGTGTAAATCTGCTGTTCTAGATTCATGTCAATTTTCTGTTGTTGTTGTCGTGTCCAATGAATAAACACAGAAGTCTCTATGCATCTCTATCACATAAGTCGCAATGTCCTCTATATTGGGTGTGTATAGCTGTTGTTCTGGGTCCATGTCAATTTTGTGTTGTTGTTTTCGTGTCCAATGAAGTGCCTCAGATGCCCCCATACATCTCTATCACAACAGTCGCAATATCCACTATCTTGAGTGTGTAAAGCTGCCTGCTCTGGGTCCATGTCAATTTCTTGTTGTTTTTATCGTGTACAATGAAGAGCCTCAGATATCCCAGTACATCTCTATCACAGCAGTCGCATTGTTCTCTATCTCGGGTGTGTAAAGTTCTGGGTCCATGTCAATTTTCTGTTGTTGTTTTTGTGTCCAATGAAGGGACTCGGATGTTTCCCTGCATCTCTTTCACAGTAGTCTCAATGTCCTCTATCTTGGATGTGTAAATCTGCTGTTCTGTGTCCATGTCAAATTTCTGTTGTTGTTGTCGTGTCCAATGAAGAGCCTCAGATGTCTCCATACATCTCTATCACAGCAGTCTCAATGTCCTCTTCCTTGGGTGTCTAAAGCTGCTACTCTGGGTCCATGTCAAATATATGCATTTATAAATTTATTTGAATTATCTCTAATCACACACACACACACACACACAAATAAATATGTTTAAGATATAATTCGATCACAATAGCTAGAAGGCTTTGGATATTTAAATCATATGCCTCTATGTCCCTTTTAATACCGGAATATCATTTAAAGAGTGGCAATCTATACCTATTTCTATTTTATCATAGTGACAAGAATGTAAGTAATTCCAATATTCCACTTTAAGGTTTTCTAATTATAATGATGAATTTTTAAATCAAGAACTTGTGTGAAAAAGGTGAAATATATTTTTAATTAAGTCCATTTTTTCAATCAGTAACCTAAAAAAGTCATTTTCAAACGATTTATAATTAAACGTTTTCAATTTCTTGGAAAAAAAGCATCAATCAATCAATGACAATTTCTACTGCCAACTCCCACTAATGACTCCATTTCACCTATAGTTCACATTAATTACATTAATATTATAAAATGATATCAATTTTACCTTAATTTATTTATTATTAATTTTATTTGAAGTCAACTAGAAGATATAAGAGATTTGATCTCTACCGATGTACTATACAGATCCCATCTACATATTGTTACATCAATTTTAATGCGCCCTACATTTATTCAAAATATTCTATAATATTTAATATTTATTTGTTGTTGTTGTGTCCAATGAAAAGCCTCGGATGTCTCCATGCATCTCCATCACAGCAGCAGCAATATCTACTATCTTGGGTGTGTAAAGCTGCTGCTCTGAGTCTAAGTAAATTTTCTGCAAGGCTGCGGCCATTGCTGGGCATGAGAATATGTGAGTAGGTGTTAGTTCCACACCAGGACAGTTGTTGCATGTCCTATAGGTTCTTGTGCCATCTGGATGTATTGCCATTCCTTTATAGTTTTTTTGTTCTAAGTCTTGTTATAGTTTCTGTCAGTTTTCTCTCAGAGTTTATTTCACATATTTGATCTTTTCTTATTTTTTATTTGATTATCTTGTATTTTGCCAAAGCATCAGCGTCAAATACTGACATTTGTTCTTTCCTTTGGCTCAGCTTTCTGGCTTCTTTTGCCAATTCATCTGCCATTTCAATACCCTCGATCCCAACATGGGCAGGATTCCTTTGTAGAATCCATTGTAAATATCTACTTATATATTTGCCTTATTCTGTCTGTTTGTCTGTATGTCTGAAGCTCACGGATAGAATGCGCGCCCATTGGCTGCTAGCGAACACGTGGCCTCCCTGCCCCCCTCTAGACAACCCTGTTATCAGCTGTGCGATACATACACCTGCCTATAGCGGCCACTCTAGGCCTACGAGGAAGACAACGAATAAATAAAAACAATAACTTTAAAATCTTATTTGTTTTTATTCAATTTTCTTTATTTGCTCAAGTATGGAAACCCTCTCGGGAAATATGTATAACACCAAGAAGGAGGAAACCAAGGTCGACGACCTTGCAAAGCTGCAATTTGGTGTAACCTATTTATTAAATTATTTTTTTTTTGTAGTCAACTAGAAGATAAAAGAGATTTGTGCTCTATCGATGTACTATACAAATCTCATCTACATCATGTATACTATCTACATCTGTATGACTCGAGACACCCACTGCTGGAATGCCACTCTTCTTTACAGCTAGACAACAGACAATAAACAATGTTGTATCTCTATATCAATTTGTAAATAGCAGAGAGAATTATCATAGGTTTAACTATTTTTGTAGATATATTTGTGATTATCTTTCTGGCCTGAAAGCTTCTGGTTCCTAATATATATTTTTGTATCTCATCTTTTTATTTTTGATTACCTTTTCTTCTATAATATGTTTATAACTGTTTCTGCTTAAAAAACATTGTAAATCGACGCAATTATCTCTAGCTGGGATATCGCGTTTTGTGTGTTGAAATAAATCTACATCTGTATATTCCTTCTTATTATCTAAATATTTGTATAAATAAAACCAACTTAGTGGATTCTGGATGATACGGCAATTTATTTAAGGCACAATGACTAACCAAAATTTGTAAAATACAAGAAAAGCAATAAGGGATGTTTCCAGAGTAGAAAAAATATAATATAATTTTTTTAATGATAATCTGTATATAAAATATGATAAATACTTTGCTACAATAATTTTTGTAGTAAATATATTTAAATAGCAATATAATATTGCGCAAAATAACTATAAATTCATAAATAAAAGGAAAATAACGACATGACAAAATTATCTCATTAATACAAGAATTCTTTAATACATTTATGCAACTTATCCCAGTACAATATCATATTTGTACTATTTTTTCACATTGTTTCGCATTACACGCAATTCGGCCATAACTACCCGTTTCATAATTTCTCAGGATGCCTGAATGACCAGTTTTTTGGTCGTTGAGGTACAGCTTGCACCACGCTGATGAGGGCAAACAGCTCGAAAGGCGTACGCGGTTAGCTTTTCTTGATTAATCAAGAAAGGGTATTTAGCCAATTCTGGAATAATTAGAAATCAACGAGAAGAGTTGATATTTATTTCGATAGATGACGCAAGCAATCAGTAACTTTCAGTTGTATGATAAGAAGATGCCTTTTTCTTTTCTAATACTTTATAATATTGAAAGGTAGAAAATTAGTAAAGATATACTTCAGAATGACACAGCAATATATTTATGGCCTAAAAACATATTAAAATTTATTAAATACTAGAGAGACAATGTAGCAAGTTTAAAGAGTAGCAAAATGTATTTTTTAATATTAAAATTATGAATAGATTAGTAAAATACACTGGTGTCCAAATTTAAGGTAACAAACACTAAATCCTTGATAATAATAATAATAAGGAAAATAATACAATCACGATAAATTGTACTTGCTTACTTTGACATTGTGCCAAATCATCTTTCTGTATATACTCAATCTTATGAACACTTTGGCAAGTTTAGAGCAATTTGTACACAGATTTATAAATCACTACTAATTCATCGTGTAAATAATTGAAGATATATATATATATATATTTTTTTTTTGCTTATCCCTAGTACACGTGGCAGGCCATGATAATCATGGTGGGTAGTTAGCGACTGCTTTTACTGTAAGCGCACCACATGTCTACACATGTGAAAAGCAGTTAGACTTTGCACTTACAAATGTGCCAGAGCCTCGTTTGGTTACTTGCACTCGCTGGTGGGGTTGGACTTTTGCAAGAATCGGGGGCCATTGGAGCACCTTTTTTTAAACAGAAAAAAGTGTCCAATGCGGGAATCGAACCCGGGTGGTAGTGGTCGAAAACCAAACGGTTTAACCAGCCTTCCACCGACCCCCCATAGAGATATATATGTAAATAATTCTAATATAGCACAATAGTCTGATAGACTTCGTGCTTTTGTAATAATAAAATAAAAAAAATGATATACAAATTTTATCACACGGTTTAGCTAGCCAATAAAATAGTTTAGTCATATCAACCTGCAAATTTTTGTTCAAAACAATTTTTTTTTTTTTAGGAAACTGAAATTAAGTATTTGTTACCTTAATTTTGGCACCAGTGTAATTAATATATCACTACAGTATATAAGGAGTGATATAGAATTAAGTATTTGTTACCTTAATTTTGGCACCAGCGTAATTAATATATCACTACAGTATATAAGGAGTGATATAGAATTAAGTATTTGTTACCTTAATTTTGGCACCAGCGTAATTAATATATCACTACAGTATATAAGGAGTGATATAGAATTAAGTATTTGTTACCTTAATTTTGGCACCAGCGTAATTAATATATCACTACAGTATATAAGGAGTGATATAGAATTAAGTATTTGTTACCTTAATTTTGTCACCAGCGTAATTAATATATCACTACAGTATATAAGGAGTGATATAGAATATTTACAATTTAACAAGTTCTGTAGACTCTATCTCAACTACCGTAGACTAACGATTTGAAAATTTTAGCTCTTCGATTTGCATAATTTGACAGTTATAAATAATATATATATTTTCATCATTAAATTAGTTAATTATAATAATGATACATTAGCGCGCCATCTGTTATGAAAATTCGAAACTATTATAGACGCGTATGATTCATTTAAAAATTAAACAATTTCTACAGCCCTTACTGCAATGGAAAAAATATATTATATACAGGCACCGCATTAATTTTTCCATTGCAGTAAGGACAGTAGATATTGTTTAATTTTCAAAAGAATCATACGCGTCTATAATAATTTCGAATTATAATAATAAATTGAAATGATTATTGAATACCCAAACTATGCAAATATGAATTTATATATATATATATATATATACATAAAAGCAAAATATTACTCTAAAATGTATATTCGCATATATACTTTTTCACTCTCTCACTTTCTCTAATACAAGAAGCGATTGGTAAATATATTTTAAAAAAATGTATTTAAAAATCTTAATCAATTACAGGAAAATTACTAAAGAGTATTAGCGAGTGTTTTGTAATAAATAAATAAATATGTATTACCTCATAATATATTTGTTCTATAAACATATAAAATTCAATTGATACCAAACGAAAGAATATCTTTTATCGTAATACAGTTAGAAAGAATATATCTAAAAGAATAAAACTACCCAATATTTCTCTAAATATTTATATAGACAGATAAAAGAAAGTGAAAAAAGAAGAATTTTAGCTGAGATAGGACATTATGGAATATGCAAATGTGGGGATGAGGACACCTTTATATGCAACTTGAATAGAATAATGTTACATACGCTGATCAATAGACATAGCCCGAGGATGTTACATACAAATACCTCACCTATTATTGGCTCTATCTTCAAAAATATCCAATATTTCTGTGTGTGGAAATATCTCTTAGAAACCGCTTTTTATTTGAATATATTTAAATATATTTATTTCTAAATAGTAATATTATCTCTACACACAATTATTATTATATTTTTGTGAACAATAGTTACCTAAAAATTATATGAAAAAGGAAAAATAAAAATTATGTAAAAAGTTTCTTTTAATTTTGAATTTGTAAGCTTTCAAGCAAATATACTGTTCTTCAACGGGATAATACTCTATGTACAATCTATTAATAATCTATATAGAAAATAATTAAAAAACCTTTCTTCTGATGTACGCCCGCGAGAGCACCTGCCAATAACAAAAGTCTTAAATTATTTTGTATAAATATTATTAAGAGATTGTACATAGAGTATCAGCCCGTTGAAGAGCAGTATATTTGCTCGAAAGCTTGCGAATTTAAATTCAAAAGAAACTTTTTACCTTATCTTCATTTTTACTCTTTCAAATTAGTATATTTAAATTGTAAATAACTCAACTTGATCAACTTTCTCTCTCCACGATACTAATTATTACAGCTAACTTCATCAACTTCCATCATTGCTTAACATATTGTAAATAACTAGCTTGTGGTTTCTACTATCTTCTTGTGTTGTTGATTATTTGTTTAATGTATTTGTTTATTTAATGCTCTTTTTCTTAGTTACGTATTTTCCTTTTGATAATTATGTTACCTACTTTACTACAATATGAATTATTGTAAATAGAGTCACGCCGCAATTATACAGATCGGATATAGCGTGTCTTATTTGTAACTAGTAATAAATAAATTATATTTATACAGTTGAACCTGTCTATAGCGCCCCCTCTAAATAGCGCCTCCCTCTCTATAGCGCCCGATTTCAAATAAGTAGTACGATGCGATTTACATTAAAAGTGACCTGTCTATAGCACCCCCTCTTTATAGCACCTTATTTTGGTGAGTCCCAAGAGGAGGCGCTAAAGACAGGTTTAAATGTATTATTTTAAATTAATTTAAATCTCTCTTGGAAATAAATAATTTAGTTTGCCATTTGTTCATTTTATTTATGTCCTCTGTAGAAGGGTAGATATTTCCGAAAGCTTGAGACTACTTCAATAGAATAAAAAGAAACTTATCTCCAGAAAACCTTTTAATCATCTAATATATATTATTATATTAATTTCGTATTTTATATAAAAGCTGATAAACTTATAAATATTCAAATAATTTAAAATACAATATAACGCGGCTGATGATTGTAAAACGAAAATGGAAATTATATACCGCGAATGTTTCTTTTAAACAAAAATCGAAATTTATTTTGAAGAGAAATAGCGATTATTTCTAACTTTAAGGATGAAGTATGATAGGATGAATTGTGAAGAGTAATGACAAACGGAAAAATAAAAGTGTCTAGGGATGAGAATCGAACCCACTGTGTTCCGCTTACCGGGCAGATGCCATGTCCACTAGGCTACCCTGGACATATTTTTCCGTTCGTAAATCTCTATATATATAAAAATGAATGTTGTATGTCTGTATGTCCGGTATACAAATTCGCAGTAGTTCACTAATTCAAACCAAAATTTCGATACATAGGTAAAAAAATACGGGGAAAACGATAGGCTATTTTAAAAAAATATATAAATCAATTATTAAAACTATATATTTTTATTCAGAAAATGATGATGACGCTATTGTTGTATCATGTTTGATTATCAGATACAAAATTATATCTCTTCTATATATATATATATAAATGAATGTTTGTATGTCTGTTTGTATGTCCGGTATACAAATTCGCAGTAGTTCACTAATTCAAACCAAAATTCCCATACATAGGTAAAAAAAATACGGGGAAGACGATAGGCTATTTTAAAAAATATATAAAAAAATTATTAAAACTATATATTCAAATTATTCTACTTAGCTCGCGAGCAGCGCCTCTAGCGGTGAAGATGGGAGGTAATATCAGCTGACCTAATGTACATGTAAAGTTTGGAGTGGGACGTTTCACAAGAGTGACATCCACGGCGCCAATTTATAATTGTAACGAATAGTGTTTGAAAAAAAAACATTTAATCGGGTAAACCCGGGCGTTGCCCGGGTCATTCGTCTAGTATTATATAAAGTAATTTAAAATACAATATAACGCGGCTGATGATTGTAAAACGAAAATTGCGATTATACCGCGAATGTTTTTTTAAAACAAAAATCGAAATTTATTTTAAAGAGAAATAGCGATTATTTCTAACTTTAAGGATGAAGTATGATAGGATATGAATTGTGAAGAGTAAAGACAAACGGAAAAATAAAAGTGTCTAGGGATGGGAATCGAACCCACTGTGTTCCGCTTACCGGGCAGATGCCATGTCCACTAGGCTACCCTGGACATATTTTTCCGTTCGTAAATATTATATAAAGTAATTTAAAATACATTATAACGCGGCTGATGATTGTAAAACGAAAATTGCAATTATACCGCGAATGTTTCTTTTAAACAAAAATCGAAATTTATTTTAAAGAGAAATAGCGATTATTTCTAACTTTAAGGATGAAGTATGATAGGAGATGAATTGTGAAGAGTAATGACAAACGGAAAAATAAAAGTGTCCAGGGATGGGAATCGAACCCACTGTGTTCCGCCTACCGGGCAGATGCCATGTCCACTAGGCTACCCTGATTGTGATTTGAATTGTGATTGTATGAAATTGGTTGAAATTATTTATAACTGTGTGTGACTATTTTCAAAATTAGGCAAATTTCTACTGCTCTTACTGCAATGATAAATTAAATAATTGGAGGGCCTGGCTCATCAGTTGTGACTCTCCCAAGGGTTTCGCCAGTTCAATCTACCAAGCTGGGAGTTTCTACGGGTAAACTCCGTATAATAAGTATTTGTTTCGTTATACAAGCTGGGAGTGTTCACCACTGATGAGCTAGGCCTTCCAATTAATTTATACTTGAAGTAAGGGCAGTAGAAAATGCTTAATTTTAAAAGGTATTATACCCGTCTAAAATAGTTTCAAATTCTTGTAACAGATGGCGCTCTAAAGTATCATAATTATCCAATTTGACAATTTTTATATCGGTTCAAGAATATTATATATATTGTATAGTAAAATACGGCTGAACAGAAATGGAGTTATAATTACTTTCCAATATAACGAACTTAAAATTTCTACATGATAATTGTTGCAAGCTTATTTTTCAAGCTTGTATATCTTTCTATAGAGAGGTTGATAGCTAGCTTTCTAACTGTAAAATAAAAATATTCTCTGTGAAAGTTTATGTTATAGACTCTTAATAATACCTAAATTAATCACTAATTTTACTTCAAAATTATAGTGAATCAATACTATTGACAAAATCTACATGCGAGGTTACACACAGATAGTACACAAATTTAAAGTAAAATGTAGCTTAACACAGCGTACACTCAATAAGTACAACCACAACAAAATTGGAGGCCGTATATAGAAAAAAACACGATAAGTTTTAAGAAAACCACTAATTATTTTTTATCTTAGCTTTGATTGGAATGGACCGGGGTTTTACATAGTTATGCGAGGTGATCACCAGACACGAACTAAGCACAAAGAGAACGCTCTAACCTTCTCTAACCAACAAAAATACTTGGAAAAGCTTCATTTATTATTTTTAAAACTCATTTTAACACTCATGGACAAAAATTAAGGAAGTGGAAAATATTTTATGTCACATTTGTCTGATTTTTTAAGGAGAATAGGGACAAATTAGATCACACCTGATTATCTCGTGTGTCTTCAATAAAGATCAATGTTCATGATAAAATTGTGAAAAAAGTTTAAAAGTTACAAATATTTCTCACAATGAGTTTCTTTTTATAATTTAAAAAGAAACTCATTGTGAGAAAGTATTTGTAATTTTAAAAGGTCACTGTGTATCAAATATCTTTCAACCTATTGTCTGAATCCCAATATACATGCTAAAAAGTACAACTTCCTTAAGTTTTATCCATGTATATATATTATAAAATTAATTTTATTTCAAAATAAAACACACATGCAGTTTCAATGAATAAAATTACTTTCTTTCATTTGAGAAAGATTGTGCAAGAAAACACAAGAGAACAACTATTATACATATTTCACAAAAATAACAAATTTCTGGAAGTTAATGAAGAATAGAAAAAATTCTATCTCGCACAAACAGTGTAATTATACGTGAAGTAACATTAGCATTCGGAAACTTTCAAATTGCTCATAATTTTAAGGATCACCCTCTTTTTGATGTAAATTGTTGTGGATCTCGTTAAGAATTTCTTCCCTCTTTTATATCACATTGATATTATATATTCGAATAACTGAATTTTATATAGTGATGTATTTATGGATATTTTAAATACATATTTATATTTTATCTTAATTATACATTGTTATATTTTACTAATAAATCTTTTATACAATAAATATTTATAGAAAAATATAGGGATTAAGGATGAAAGGAAGACTAGTATGTCTCTTTCTTGATTTATCATAGCTATTTGAATTATAGTAACTGTATATATTTAATAGTATAAAATATGTATATATTTTATGTATATATATTTATATTTCTTGTACATATATACTCTTTTTGAAGAGAGAGATTGAGCAATCCATATTTAAAATTATATTCAGAAATAAATTTTCACAAATAAATCGAACATCTACTGTCCTTACTGCGATGAAAAAATATTAGGCTTGGCTCATCAGTGGCGAATCCTCCCAGCGGTTTCGTCAATTCATATGCTATACTGAAGGGTGGAATCCTATAAATGGTATTTAAGCAAACTAGGGCCCTAAGCTTTCAGGACATTAGATTCACATTTAAATATTTGTATCGAGCAATTCTCTTCCGCAAACAATAAGTACGAGTTAAGCATAAATTAATATAAAGCATTAACGCGCCATCTATATATAATGAATATGACATTAAGAGGCGAATGTTTCTTTGCACATATAAATAAAACTTCTACTGTCCTTACTGAGATGAAAAAAAAATATTGAGAAGACTTGTCTCATCAATGGTTAACTCTGACCGCTTATCAGAGCTCTAATACTATATTGTTTAATAATACTATATTACTACATACAAAATATTCAAAATTAAATATGTATTGAGAGTTATTTATATAAAATAGGTATGTGCAATTTAAGTCTCTCCAAGCAACAGCATATGAGTGATTGGCTTGGGTACATGAGTTATAGATTATAGGCATATATTGTCATGTTGAAAAAATAGACGCGAGGAGAGGTAAACCCAACCGAACTTTATTTTCTCTAACTGTCTACCTTAAATTCTACGCGCATTTATATATCTATATGCAATAATTAAAGACTTATGTAAATCAATACAATCTAAAAATTATGTATAGAAATCAACCACGCTACAATATATACACAATATACTATACATATTTGTACCTAGATGAGAATCCCTTCATTTAATTGTACATCAGAACGCTGTATAAAGTTTAACTAAAACTAAGAAAACCTCTTACTAGTGTTGAAGTATGAGCCGCTACACAATTTTTAGCAAATTTAGAAAAAGGCCAACCTGTATACAATGGTTATTGAGGGTTCTCAATATAGCTGCTGTCTCTCTTTACCTTGAGAGACGACCTAGTGTCCAGCTACTTGACCAGCTCCGCAACTCCAAGGAAGAGGCTCTAAGGACTACTATCAATTGTCCTAAACTTATCCAGAAACTATTTTTTATTGAATTTTATTTGTCAATTTATACATTAAAATAAATTTACATACTTTTTTCTCTCTTAGTTTTCAAGTTACAAATATATATGCATAAAAATAAAGTTGACTACTCTAGTAGACGTAACAATAGTTATGGCCTATGGCCCTTATCGGTAAAGGGGCGGCTTCACTTACATAACATCATATATGAGGAGTTATGATATATGGACGAATATATCTAGGTATACGAATATTCCTACAGCATCTTTATATTATACATATATACCTTCTGATTATAGCATATGTTTACTACACATTTTCTTATGAAATATTCGAATTTTATTTACAAATCCATATACTCTATTTTCCCCGAGTTAGAGAGGAAACTTAGTGTCTGATCATAGATGGTTTTTACGCCCAATAAACTTGTAAGAATTCCATGGCTCACCTGAAGCACGGGACCTGCTGTGTGCTTCAAAGCAAAAGCTTAGTAAAAGATAGACGATTGGTTCATCGAAATATTTGTCAAATAAAACTCTTATTAAATCTAAAATGAGCCTTATTTTAGAGAAATATAGATATTATTGATTATTCTATATTCAGAATATACAAAATAGTTAGTAAATTAGCACTCGTATGACATAGACATATTCTATCTATTATAAGATAAATAAAGCTTCCAGGGCTAACTTTCTTGTACAACTTTTTTATTTTCAAGCTTTCAGACTTGTCAGTCCTTCAACAGGATTATCACGTTAACAAATTAATAAAATATATTATTTTTATAAACATACTATTATTTGAATATTTCAAATACTGATTATATATTGCGAAAAAATATTACATTATTTCTGCTTGAAAAACAACTTTTTGAAAATATACATGCATGGTGAATGATACGTGCTGGTTGAATGATATCTCGTGACGTCCTATTAAATTTAATATATTCCTGAACTATTGTGTTATATATAGACAATTAAATATATTTTATTGACACCCTAGTTAATTGTTATAAAAATCAAAGATAAATTAAAGAAAGATAAATGTGATTATTTACAAATCGGTGATAAAATATAAAAATCTGTTCTCAGGAAAGGATGCTTCACCACTTTGAGAGAGTCCTTCTCCAGGACTGTTATATATATAATCATTCTATCTATGGAATGCTATATAGCCAATACCATTTCAGAAATGGTCGTTGTGCTGGCACAGTTTGTCCCACAAGAGGAATCCACTAAACATCTCACTTAGAGGCCACTGGAAAGATTATGACCAAGTGAACAGGCTAATGAGAAGTGCAATCTGAGAGCTTCAATCCATTAGTTGATAGGGTGTATCATGTTGCCTCTCATCTCTTTAAGATACCATCTCTCTCTCTCTAAGATGTTTACCTCGTTATGGATTAGATTCCGTGCTTCATGTAACATAGGTGGGTAATCTTTATATCTTTATTCTACATGTGTTCATCGTTATTGTGTTCTTTTTAATGCTTCATTCTACATATTTATTCACTCTCTAAATATCTCCCCTAGAGGAAATATTTACATTGTTATAGCATAGGTATTGGATCTCTTAGCTGATGAATCACGCTACGTATTCATTTACCCTCTAAATATCTCACTTTGAGAATATATTAGTATTGTTATAGTATAGATATTAGATCATTTTTAATAAATCACGCTGCATATCTCTATTTATTCTCTTGATATCTCACAAGGAAGTAATGTTTACATTGTTATAGAATACGTATTAGTATATTTTTGATGCCTCATTTTACTTAGTTTATTACTCTCTAAATATCTCACTTGAGGGAAATTATCACATAGTAATAGAATAGGTATTGGAGTCGCTCCGATATATTCCTCATTTTACATAGTTATTCACTCTCTAACTTTCTTCTCTGGAGGAAGTGATTACATTGTTATAGTATAGTATTGAATACTCTTTAAATATTCACACTGTATATCTATTCACTTTATAAATATCTACCTTATAGTAAATATTCACATAATTATAGTATCATTGAATCCCTTTGGTTCTTCATGCTACATTTTTATTTACTCTCTAAATATCTCCCTTGGAGTAAATAGTAATATAGTTGTTTGCGCCTAGTTATGTAAATAACTTGCTAGGCTACATTGATTTATAATCATGTGGATTTTTCTTTCTTTCTTTTAATTATGCAAATATATATGTATATAAAATGAGTGAAAGATGCAATAAAGTCCGTCAGTTAGCTAAACTGAGTGAGGCGTCCTTCTTCTATTCAAACAGCTTGCTACATCGCATTCTTGCGAAGGGACAACATTCTCGGTAGTCAATCCGCCGGTCTGGTCTCATAAAGAACAGTCATCATTAAGCTCTGCCACATAACGTCACTCACCTGAGACCAGACTATTTAGGCTGAACGAGCGAAAGGAAGTCCTGGCTAACATTGTCAGGAACCAAGCTACAACATATGGTCCTTATCGAGCAGGATACTAAGGATAAGAGCGTGTCCTTCTACTGAGAAAGGAACCTTCAAAACTGAAAATATGTCTAAGGCAATCAAAAGCCTAAAGGTCAAGATCCGTTCACAGATAAGACGAATGGATAGATACCTGGCATCCGTAGATGAAGACATATCGGGAGGAGATCTCCATAAATTAAAGCTGATAGATGAAGGTGTTTCAGAAATAAAAACGGAAACAAAGATCTTATTTGACGAGTTATTTGAACAGGAGGAAGTAGATGAAGAAAAAGAACTCGAGAATTATGAAATAACTCAAGAGAAAATAGAAAAACTGAAAATAAGGCTTATGCGTGCATTAGAAGGAATGCAAAGTACAGCTGAGGCCAAACAAGCAAAAGGCCTCGAAACAGTGAAATTGCCCAAGTTCGAGTTGCCTCACTTCTATGGAGATGCGAACTCTTGGTTCAATTTCAAGGAGGTATTCGGAATAGCCATAGATCAAAATCCAGGGTTAAATGATCTACAAAAGCTGCAATATTTAGGCTCCGCAGTGAAGGGAGAAGCAGCCAGACTGATACGTGGGTTCCCAATATCATCAGAGAGCTACAAGCAAGCATGGGATACTCTAGTATCCAGATACGACAACCAAAGAGAGTTGGCTTATGCGCAACTGAATAAAATCTTCAAGATCAAGCAAATGAAGAATCCATCAGCAAAGGCCCTAAGGGAACTCTTGGACACATGTAACGAGTCTGTACGCAATCTAGGATCCCTCGGATTGCAAAGAAATGAGTTGGTAGACGTAATATTGGTACAGTTCTTGAGGAACAGAATCGATGAGGATATGAAACGACAGTGGGAGTTGACCCAGGATGAGAGATCATTTCCTTCATATGAAAACTTCATTTTATTTCTTAAAAGACAAGCTAGAAGTCTGCCACAAGGATCAAGGGAATATCAAAGAAAAGAAAATGAGATTCAAAAGGACTATGCAAATGTACACACTACGATTAATACAAATGCTCAAATATGTATAGTATGTAGAGCAGGTCATAGAATCTACGGCTGTACTACATTTAGTACAATGCCTATCGAACAAAAATGGAAATTGGTCAAACAACACAAGATGTGCTACAATTGTCTAAAAAAAGGTCATGCAAGAAAAAAATGTTACCAAGGACCTTGCAAGAAGTGCGACAAAAGGCACCATACATTACTCCATAATCTTGACACAGAGGTAACCAAAACTCAGAAGGATGCGAAGCCCCAGATTTTTACACCTGTAAGTGAAATCAACAATACCAGTGTTGAACAGGGAAGTGTGAGACCATCAATCAAGTGCTCCTTGCGACTGCTCGAATAATTGTGGAAGGTGCAAACGGTACACAGCAGATCTGCCGAGCACTTTTAGATAGTGGGTCACAAATTAGTTTGATCACAAAAGAAATTTGTGAGAAACTTGGGCTCAAAGGAGAAACATCACGACGTTCACTTAGGGGTATTGTAAATAATCAAGTACCAAACAAATGCTCTAGTAATGGAAGTCTTAACAACTGAAATTCCAAACTTCAAATTGGCAGAACCGACCTGGATCATGCAGAGAGGGCTTGAGTTGGCAGACCCTCTGTTTCATATTTCGGCACCTATCGACATTATTCTAGGTGCAGATATGTATGCATATTTGATGCATGGAGAGAAAAAAATGCTGGGAAGGAACCAGCCTATAGAAATGAAATCAAAGCTCGGTTGGATTCTAATGGGCAAAATAGACGGCTCTCTCTCGTCGAACTATAAAGGTGGACCGTGCAGCTTTGCGGTTCAGGCGGCATCAGAATTAGATGGTCTGGTGAGGAATTTCTGGGAGGTGGAGTCAGTGCCGTCATTGCGGGACCAGAAAACCTATTCCAGAATCTGCCAAGGAAGTTACGGTGTGAAACTACTATTCAAGAAAGTTCATCAAAACAGCTCCATTCCTACCTCTAAATCTCCAATAATTCCACTAAGAGGAATGTCTACTGAGAATATCTTGCACAAAACTGGCCTGGACAGCCGGAGGGGTTTTCAGGAGACCAATCACCAAGCTGGCCCCTCTTCCCTTTACGCCTCGAGATCTGAACTGAAGTTCAGCGGTGGGGGGGATTATGTTTGCGCCTAGTTATGTAAATAACTTGCTAGGCTACATTGATTTATAATCATGTAGATTTTTCTTTCTTTCTTTTAATTATGTAAATATATATGTATATAAAAATGAGTGAAAGATGCAATAAAGTCAGTCAGTTAGCTAAACTGAGTGAGGCGTCCTTCCTCTATTCAAACAGCTTGCTACATCACATTCTTGCGAAGGGACAACATTCTCGGTAGTCAATCCGCCGGTCTGGTCTCATAAAGTACAGTCATCATTAAGCTCTGCCACATAACATCACTCACCTGAGACCAGACTATTTAGGCTGAAGGAGCGAAAGGAAGTCCTGGCTAACATTGTCAGGAACCAAGCTACAACAATAGTAATAGCATAGGTATTAGAGATCCTCTTTAATAAATCACGCTGCATGTCTATTTATTCTTTTGATATCTCACATGGATGTAATATTTATATTAATAGTATAGGTATCTTTTAATCTTTACGATGCCTCATTTTACTTAGTTAATTACTCTCTAACTTTCTTCTCTGGAGGAAGGGATTACATTGTTATAGTATAGGCATTGAAGTCTCTGTGATGCCTCATTTTACACATATATTTACTCTCTGAATATCTATCATATAGAAGCTGTTTATAATGTTATGGTAAAGGTTTCGGGTTATCTTTATTGCCTCATTTTACAGTAATTTACTCTCTAAATATACAGTTACACCTGTCTATAGCGCCCGATTTTAAATACGTAGTACAATGCGATTTACATTAAAAGTGACCTGTCTATAGCACCCCCTCTTTATAGCACCCTATTTTAGTTAGTCCCAAGAGGGGGCGCTATAGACAGGTTTAACTGTATCTCATTGAGAATAAGTTTACATATTTATAGGTATTGTATTCCTTTGATATATATATATATATAATATATATATATATATATATACGTTTCAATCTATATATTCATTTACTCTATCTAAATATCTAACTTTAAGTAATTATTTACATAGGTATAGTGTAAGTGTTAGATTAGATTAAGTGCTTATCATGCTGCCCATTTATAATTACAGTAAAACCTGTCTATAGCGCTCCCTCTTGGGACTCACCAAAATAGGGTGCTAAAGAGAGGAGGTACTATAGACAGGTCACTCTTAATGTAAAATATTTAAATTTAATGTTTAAAATCGGGTTCTATAGAGAGGAAGGCGCTATTTAGAGGGGGCGCTAAAGACAGGTTTAACTGTATATTCAGAATATTACATCTTTATAATATTTTATAGAATATAATAAAAAACTTATATATATGATGGTCTCTTGTCCATGGAGCAGATCAGATCGGTTCATGCAACCTGATCATAACACCGGCCAACTGAGGTACCTTGTCCGTATGGATGTTCTCTTCTTGATTGATGTCTGCCATATAGAGGGCTGCAAGGATGGCTGGTTATATAAAATGTACATAGTTCTTGGAACTCACCTAAATAGGGTTCTATAGAGAGGGGGGTTCTATAAACAGGTCACTTTTAATATAAAATGTTTACATTTTAAAGTTTAAAATCGGGCGCTAAAGAGAAGAAGGCGCTATATAGAGGGGGCGCTATAGACAGGTTTAACTGTATATTTTGAGGTATCGTTTTGGTATCTAAATGATCGGTTTATAGGCATCAGGGACCGGCAAAGACAAGAGTTCAACACGTCAATACGTATACGTGAATAGGAATTTACCGGCATTTCTTAATTCTTTTTAGATTAATTTTCATATATATAATCTTTATCAGTTTACCTTTTCCTTTATTTTTCTTTTGTTTATCCCTAGTACACGTGGTACAGGCCATGATAATCATGGTGGGTAGAAGTAGGCGACTGCTTTTACTGTAAGTGCATCACATGTCTACACATGTGAAAACAGTTCGACTTTGCACTTACAAATGTGCCAGAGTCCCGTTTGGTTACTTGCAATCGTTGGTGGGGCTGAACTTTTGCAAGAATCTAGGGCCATGGGAGCATTTTTTTATCAGAAAAAAAGTATCTAATGCGGGAATCGAACCGGGTCGTAGCGGTCGAAAACCAATGATTTAGACCATCCTTCCACCTACCCCCCTTTACTTTTACGTTTACTTAATATAATGAATTCAAGTATTCTGCCGAAATGCTCCTTCCTATAGGATCTTAGAAGCAAGATGACGCCTCCATGGCCATCCTGGCGTTTGCCAAGACACGCATTTACAAGTACTTCCTCGGCGTGAAACTGAGGAGAGTCCAAATAGACCCCCTTCTTGTCTGGAGAAGGACTCTCTCAAGGTGGAGCAGCCCTCCTTATTTATAATTACTGTATGTTTTTATAGTTAAACTTGTCTATAGCGCCCCTCTTGGGATTAACCAAAATAGGGTGCTAAAGAGAGGGGGTGCTATAAACAGGTCAATTTTAATGTAAATTGCATCGTACTACGTATTTAAAATCGGGCGCTATAGAAAGGGGGCGGTATAGAAAGGTTTAACTGTATATATTGAGGTATCGTTTTGGCTTCCAAATGATTTTTTAACTATTGACTCTATAGTATTCAATAAAGATTTTTATATTGTCTTAATTCATTTAAGACATATCCATATTATTTTTTATATACCCGGTCTTAACCCCATTAGATTTGGGTGTTTAGGTTTGCTGAAAATAGCTTTTAGTTCTAAGTAATCGGTGAAGCTAGAGGTGGGGCCTGAAATATCGTCAAAAATTTGTTCGAAAGGTCTTGACCAAATAAGAAGAATGAATTTGTCCTTGGAAAATTAGACGTAGAGCTGTTGTTAAACTTAAGGCATATATATAGAAAACAGGTATTTGTGCAATAATTGATGTAAATATTGTATAATGAAACAAAAGTCCTATTTAAAAAAATGGAACATTCCTCTATTTGTGATTTAATAGCGAAAATCATTTTTAGATTATATATTTATATAGGTAATTTCTGTTATGATACATTAGCGCGCCATCTGTTATCAAATTTCGAAACTATTATAGATATGTATGATTCTTTTTAAAATTAAATAAATTCTACTGCCCTTACGGCAAAGGAAAAATTAATGAGAGGGCCTGGCTCATTAGTGGTGAATCCTCCCAGCGGTTTCGCCAGTTTAATCTATCATTTTAATGTTTCCATTGCAGTAAGGGCAGTAGAAATTGTTTATTTTTAAAAATAATAATGCGCTTCTATAATAGTTTCGAATTTTGGTATAATTTCTGTGTTTAATAAAATATTTTCATATAGTTTTCTTGAATATTCACTGCACGAATTCTACTAAAGCGGAAAAATAAACAGAACAATCAATTATAATATAAAATTAGTATTGTAATAAGTGTCCAGGGATGGGAATTATCATTATCCTCCACAATTCATCCTTTCATACTTCATCCCTAAGGTTAGAAATAATCTTTATTTCTCCTTAAAATAAATATAGATTTTTTTGTTCAAAAGAAACACATGCGGGACATTTCCAAATGTCGTTCTACAATCATAAGCCGCATTAAAAATTAGTATATAAGTAAAACAATTTTCACTGAGTGATATTGACATTTCAGAAAACGACATACATTTTCAAATTCAAATTTTACCTGATTGATTTAATAGAATTTCTTAAAATATATATATATAAATATATAACTAAAATATACCCATAATATTATTCAGAATTTATAAATGAAGAATTTTCCTTTTGAAAATAG